>SRSM01000027.1:0-85522 GCA_019593545.1 Apocynum venetum | reverse complement strand
GACTTGGGTATACAGTTTTTGCGCAAAGAAAATTGAAATGGAGTCAACACTTGGCCCTAAACAACTGTACTGCTGGTATTGAAGATTGCTATGGAAAAGGACATATTATTTGCATTGTATGTATACTTTTAGAAGATGCTGACTCTCTTTTATAACATTTTCTGCTTTATATCTTTTTCTTTTTTTCCATTTCTCTATGCATGTACTGCTGTTATTTGTTTTCAATTTTTAATGTTGGCCTCAGAAACTGTGATGGCCTAATATGTACTTGTTCATTTTTATCTCTTCAATGATTGTGGATGAAATATGAAAAGTGCATTGATGATCTTTGTATTTTAGCTTGTGGCCAGCATTTGTTCCTGTACATGATCCCTCTCGTAAAGCTTATATTGGAATTCAGAATATGGGCACCATTTTCACTAGAAGATTTGAGGCAGATCGCATTGGCAGCCAAGTTCCAATAAAACTTATGCATTTGGAGGGCTTGTATGAACTGTTTATTTCTAAATTTGTAAGTTCTTCTGAAATCAAAGTTAAGTATAGTATCCCGAAATGGCAAAATCAGTTCAGTATTTTCCCCAGCTTCTTGAACAGTGGATTATTGCTGTTTTAAGACATTGAAACTCACAAACACCACAATATGCTTTGTTCTGATTTTCTTGAAGTATCCTTATGTTTTTTCTGTAGAATTTACCTTTTTCATTGATATAACTGTCATTTACTGTCACATCATCTTCTCTCAATGATGGCTCCAGTTCCACATGCCATTCACCTGGAATTCTTTTAGTTCTCTGTGATCTTTTATTCCTTATCACTGTCTATCTTTTTGTGTTTTCAACCATCATTCTGTACTGACAGTATTTTAATCTTTACATATGCTAACACTTGTTATTGAGAATCTTGGGTGGCCAAAACTTTTCTTATTGTTCTCCTTATATTATTAATGTTTAATCTCATGCTGAGGTGTATTCCACTGTGGACTTGTCAATGCATCTTTTCAAAGTTCATTTTAAGATGAGGCTAACCTACAGAACCCTTCCCCTTGATGATGATGATGATGTTGATGTTCAAGGATCAGATGCTGAATATTCAGAGTCTGGTGCAAAACCCGAATTCAATGCTCCCCACAAAGTACAGTGGGATGATGATTGCTCTTGGAGTGAGTGGTATTCTGCAGAGGACCCAGTAAAGGTGAATCTGCTTCTGTTAGTAATTGATCTCTGTTCTTAGCTGTCTTTCAAGCTTTCATGCTTCAGCATTAGGGCATTGGATGAAAGATGAAGATAGTGATAAAGCATGTTTTATCAAGCACAGTTACCCACTAGTTCTGCACATACCTTTGTGATATCTGGAGCTGCACTTTATCCATGGGTTTCTTAGTTCCACCTTCTTTATGCAGGTTTTGAGTTGCTGGCTATATGGTCCGAGAGAACAATTGAAAGTTCCATGGATATGGCTGAACTGGAGAATGCTACGCCCCGTGAAGCTGACAAATGGTTCATAATTCCAGATTTGTCTCTTAATCTGTAAGAATAACTTCAAATGGTATTTGCAATATCTCTGATCCCTTGTATTATTTCTTACTGAAAAGTGGGAAGGTTTAGATATACTAATGTCTAACTTTAGTCTGATTGGGACAATATTTTCATTATCTACTACATAATCCAATCCATACCTATCTAAGATTAGGTGAATTAATTTAGTATGCATATTTCTTGCTATGAAGGTCTTTACCAATTTTAGTCAATGCCTCTTATTGTAATAAGACCATGCTTACTATTGCATATGAAGGTCTATTTCATGTGGAAATGGTCTGTAAGGAAAATCATAAATCTAAGTAACTAACTAGGTTAGAATGCCACACAAGGTTTGGAACTTTATGCTGGAGAAAGTGACTGAGGCTTATAGCAATCCAATGAATCTAGTATACATGATAAAGCGTTGAATTTTGCTATCCAATGAATGACTTTAGAAAAATGAAGTCTAATGCATCTTTCTAAATATGAATTTTCTTAATTTTGTAATAATACCAGCGATTTTGTCATAAATTTTCAATTGGAGAAGTGGAAACCCACTATCAGCAAGCAAGTGAACAATCAAGCGCTCTATAACATAGTTAGGAATGAGCAAAAGGAGCAGTGGATTCGTATGAAGGTAAAAGAGAAAGTAGTGGGAAAAAAAAGGGCTAACTTGAAGTCCACATCGCACACAGGGCTGTATTGGGGATCATCCCAAAAATGAAAAACTAAAATGTTGGTTTAATTTTTTAAATTTTGGAAAGGTGACAAAGCTTTTCCAAAGTTTAGAAAGGTGTTGTTTGTTAATTCATTTGGAGATAAACTTAACTCTAATACTAATGATTAGCAATTGTATTGACAGTAGACTACATCAAACCCTAGTAGCTAACCACACACTCGATTGTTGTGTATGGTACCCAATATAGTCTAATACGAATGGTTAGCAATTACATTGACAGTTAACTATAACGAACTCAATAATTGACTTCATATTGATTATATTGATAGTCAAATACAACAAACCAACCCATTACGAAGTTTGAAAAAAAAAGGTAGACCTTCATTCCCAAATGCAAACATGAATTGAATTTGGGTTTCAATTTAGTGTTTTGTATTTGAGATTCATCCCAAATATAGCCTAAAAGAGCCAAAGGAAGAATAAAAGCTAAAATGATGGCTGATAATTAACAAAATGGTTGTGAAAAGCCAAAATAAAGGCTAAAGCCTGCAATCTTATATAGTATTCCCTCGTCCAAAATTGAATGTCGACATTTCTAATTTTAGATGTCAGGGATTGAATATTCATTTTTTAAAATAAACATATTTTTCATTTAAAATTCTATTAACAACTTTCTCAATTTAAGAGATTTACATCTCACTAACTAATGGTCTCACCATCACCAAATTAATAATAAGGATAATGTGATAACTTTATTAAAACTAAAGCTAAGTCAATTGTGAATATTCAATTTCGGACAGAGGGAGTACATAATATGTGCTACTAAGTTGAGCATTAGATATATTATATACCTACTTCAGATTCTTGTGTCTTTCATGTAGCTGGCTGCTTTTTATGTTTTTCTTTCATTTTCATTCATCAGCCTTTATTTATAATACCAAAAGATTAGTTTACTTCTGTTCATTTTCGTTTTTGCATCTGGTATATCATGTTAGAGTGCCCATTTTCCTGCTTGTGATCGTTTTGATATGACACGAAGCAAGTTTATGTTCTACAGTGAGGGCTCTGTCAAAAACACAGTAGGTTTTGCATCACAGTTGCGCCTTTTGGTTAATGCATTGGATTCATCCTTGAACGCACAATTTATTGAAGATTTTGTGTCAGGTTTGAAATTTGTTTACTACACACATACATATAATATGCCGTTCACTTTTCCAACTTTTGTTTATACTTCTTTGTACAATTTCTTTTCAACTTGTCTAGCAGTTGAAAACTTGGGATCCGATAATTTGAAGTCTTCAGCAGTCATACCTCCGCCCACAGTTCTTGATCGCGTGCTTAAAGATCTTTTTCATGAAGGTGTGTAGCTCTATCTTTGTCACCATTTCTTCATTGTATTCTGATGGGAACATAATTTCTTTGGCGCTGTTCTCAATTGCTTAAAATATGCTGCATTCAGTTTTTTTTTTTTTTTAAAGCTAAAAATTATTTTGAGCCGCTGTTGTTATGTTTTCACCTTTGACTTCAGCTTAAAAAGATGTTTTGGAGGTGCTTTTCAAAATTATGAATGATCATTCTTATGTTGATCTGATTCTGATGAATAAACATTGATGATTCTATTGAAAATTATGAATTAGCTCGATATAGTGAGATCAAGTGTTGTAATATGACTGATCACTGTTGAAATGCTGTAGCATAGGTCTGCTAATTGAGCAGCTACTAGGGCTTCCAAAGTTGGTCTAAAGTTAACTGATAGGACTGCTAAATGTACACTAAGGTCTGCTAATGTAGACTAGAAATAGTTTGTAAATCTTATATATACTCCATGTAAATCATTCAAGAGAGATAACAGAGATTAAAACCATTAAGATCTCAGTTTCTTCATCAAGGTATGACATGATTAACTGAACATATGGCCTAGAAAGCCTATATGAAATCCCTTGTTCATGTGCCTATGAAAAGCACAATTAAGGCTATTGTTTCAACTTGTGATTCTGTAGCTGAATCTTATTTTTATATGCATTTCCTAAACTTCAAAGAACTTAGTACCTGTTTCTATATTTTTAGTAATGTATCATGATATTTTATGTTTGGCATCTTCATAACACTTAAATCAGTATTTCATTGATCTCTATTTCAAGTTATGTGTTGTACTGCTGCAGAAACACAACTGGAATTTGACATGGGTGAGCACAAGAACTCTCGAGCTATTAAAGGAGCGCCTCTTGAATCACTTTTTGCGCAATTTTGCCTACATGCTCTTTGGTTTGGGAACTGCAATATTCGTGGTATACATGTATCTTTATACTTATTAAGATGGATCATTAAGCTGCAGTTGCAGATTTCATGCATTCAATATCTTTCTGCTCTCATTTTCCTGTGTTTCTCATTGGTGTTTTTTCTATTAGCTATTGCTGTACTCTGGATAGAGTTTGTTCGGGAGGTTCGTTGGTGTTGGGAGGAATCACAACCATTGCCTCGAATGCCAACCAACAGCTCAATTGACCTTTCTACTTGTTTAATCAACCAAAAACTACACATGGTAATTCGGAGGAATTATATATTCTCTGTCCTTCTCTTAGAAGTTGTGAACTTAGTTAAGAATGTTTTACCCAAATAGTTTATTTTGCATTTAGAAATACACTTATTTTTCCTCTCTACTTCAGTGTCTAGTACTAAGGATCTATACCTCTTTCTAGATGCCAATTTGTCTTTGAGGATTCTGGGATCTGCTTAGTGCCCTTATTATTCTTTAAATGGAAAAGTGGAGTGATTCTCTTAGCCTTACTCTTTTCTAGAAAAGGAATTTAAAAATTCATTATTCTGATGCTCAGCTTGCAATATGCATCAACAAGAAGCGTCAACAGAGTCAAGAAAATCAAAGTTCAACAGAAATCGAAGATTCTGTTTCTAGACATGTTGAGGCAGTATGTTTGAATTTTTTTTTGTTATATTCTCGTTATGATGTATAAATTATTGATACTTCTGAAATAAACTCATATTTTATTGTTTTGAATTTTGTTTACTTATATAGGAAGATGTCCAGGATTCTACAAATTTATCTCCTTTACTTGATGTCAATGAAGACTATAGTGTGGAACCTGACAGGTGAATAGCAAGTGAGACCACCTTTATTTTCATTGTTTTTGAGCTAATGCTGTTGGAATGTTGGAGTTACTTGAAATATGCCACTTCACTGCCTTTCTCTGCCACTTTTCATGATATCTTAACTCTCATTTTCTTTTGTGGGGTGTTTGTTGAAATTCTTGATCATGGCATTCTCAATTACTGGGTCTATGAAAGGGACTCAATTATTAGCAAAAGTAATGTTTGTGTGCTGAGGTACTGCTTCATTAGCACTATAAATCTAAATGTTTCCATGTAAACTGTTAACAAAATTATCATTCCTTTTCAAGCATGTTAACCTTTTCTTCCTAGATTTTGTTCTTCTGATGAGAGGAAACTTGTTTCTTGTGTTGTTAGAGATCAAATAAATAAAGGCGAGAGAGGCATTGCAAATTTAAATAATGTGCTCATATGAATGGACTGTTCCTTGCATGCAAGAAGCTGTTTGATGCTTAGCCAATGGATTTTTACCATATTTCCAATTTCACCTCTATTTTGAACGAATTACTTCATCCATTCAAAATTGAATGTCCCATTTATACCTGGCACAAATATATAGCATAGCATTTGATTAAAAAAAATATTATTATCTTAGCCTTAGAATTCAATTAGTGACGGGTCTCAGGTGTTAGTGGAATTCACAGCCCTTAAGTTAAAGATTTTACCTGTGGAACTTATGATGGAAAATTTGTTTATCTTGGAAAATAGGAATTCATTTTTTAGACATCCCAAAATAAAAATATAGATATTTTTTTTATGGAAAGAATAGAAGTAAGCTCATCAATTTCCTGTTACATTGCTAAATTTAAGTTAGATGAGAAAGAAAATGTTATGGAACGGGCAGTTGGTAAAGCCATGCTTTGGGCTACAAGTCTCATAAATTGGTGAGCTAAACTCAGAACCTGCTTGACTTCGATTCTGGCTGATGTCATGCCTTGATCTTCCAATTGTCTCGTCTCCCTCTCCATTTCGTACTCTCTCATCTCACGACAATTCCAAGATTTTTCTTTTTTTCTTCTTTCCCAGTGAAAATGTGAAAAGCTATCCTTTCCAGTGAATATTTCCCTTTATTTCTTTTTTAGGTAAAAAGTACCATTAGCCCTTGAACTTTCTTAAATTTTGATTTTTGCAATTGAAACTTTTTTTTTGTATAATTATTGCCCCCAAATTTTCAAAAATTATCAAAAATAGCACTTCCGTTAAAAGACTAACAAAACTTTACTTTTTTCATTTAGATTTTCTGCCTCCATCTTACAAAAATTATAAAAAGTTGTCTTTTGATTAGTTTTGCCCATTAAAAATGTACTACAACTCATATATGATAGACAGTGACCAGTATAAGAGATATTTAATAAAAAATCACATTTTATTTAATTTATTTTATATGAAAATTTAAGTATTTATTTTTCTCCTCAATTTTATTTATCTATTTATCTTCTTCTAGGATTAGTCACTACCTTCAATTTATCAAACATTTTTTTAATCACTCCTATAATAACTTCTACAATCAAGCTGATTCCTATAATCTAGTTGTTCCTAATTTGCAGCTTTTAATTACACATTTACGACCTATAATCTCGTAACATTCCCCCTCAAGTTGGAGTATAGATATCGATCATCCCCAACTTGTTACAAATATATGAAATCCGAGCTCGATTAAGAGCTTTTATGAAAATGTCTCCCAAATGCTCTTCAGTCTTCACATATGTTGCATAGATCAAGCCTTCCTGAATTTTTTCATAAACAAAATGACAATTTATCTCAATATGTTTAGTTCGTTAATGAAAAACTGAATTTGAGGCAATATGAATTGCAGTTTGATTATTGCACCACAACTTCATTGGTAATGAGACTTTAAGATCGATCTCAGTCAAGAGTTGAGACATGAAGCCTGTGTCATTGCTCTGTACTCAGATTTTGTACTAGATCGTGACACCACATTTTGCTTCATACTTTGAAATGAGATCAAATTACCACCAACAAAGACACAATAACCAGTTGTGAACCTTCAATCAATCTTGAAACCTGTGCAGTCTGTATCAGAAAAGCACTCAATATCAATATTATTGTGACTATGATTCTAATAAAATATTCCTCGTCCAGGAGCTCCTTTTAAGTAACCCAAGATTTATTCTAAAGCTACTCAATGATCAATTGTAAGAGAGGATATAAATTGACTTATAATACTGACTGGGTAAGTAATATTTGGACGAGTCACTGTTAGATAGTTTAACTTTCCAACTAATCTTCTATATCGTTCAGGATTATCAAAAACATCTCAATCATTCATAAATTTCTGGTTGGGAAACATTGGATACTATGTTATAAAACAAGATAATTGGGAGAATTTTTGTATTTATCACTAAATTGTACACACACACACACACACATATATATATATATATACACAGCTTTGTAAAGACTAAATTAAGAAAGTAAATCAATCGCCTACACCAAGAATCACTCCTATAATAACTCCTACAATCAAGCTGAATCCTATAATCAATATGTTCCTAATTTATAGCCTTTAATTACACATTTACAACCTATAATCTCGTAATACTTTTGTCCCATCTCCTATTTTATATGAAAACATACAAAATTTATAAAATCTAATGTTTCTCATACATATTTTTCAGCAAGTGTCAGTCATCTTCTTTTATCTATTCATAAAAATTTGGCAAATTTCGGGTCACTTTTTAATATCTCTAATAGTTAGGTTTTACATTTGCATATTGGAAATTTTTTACTAAAATGGTGAATATTTTTACTATAATATCCCTAAGTCAGTCATGTATCCGTCACATATGAATTCCATTAGCCTTTTTACATTGAAACTATTGAAAGTGTTACTTTCAATAATTTTTTAAAGTTTAGGGGTATGAATTAGATAAAAAAAAAATTAATTGTAAAAACCAAAATTTGAGAAAGTTTAGGGGCTACTTACACTTTTTACCCTTCTTTCTCTTCTCCTTTTGTTCAATTTTCCTTTTGCTCTGCTCTTAACAAATTTGTAGGTGCTATGGAACCTTTTAGTGTCGTATTTTCTTTCTCCTTTAATATCCTTCTTGCCTGAAACTCTAAGGTGCTCCTGCAGCAGCCACCACTGTCAGCATGGCCACACTTCTCTGTGAATTTCACATGTTGCTGAATCTAATGAAATTGACTACATGGACAAGTGCAAGGATGCATGTTGTTGCTGTTTGAATTTTTGTATGTGATGTGTGAATCTTGGTGCGGAAGTCAATTTTTGTATTGTAAGTCTGTCTGGGCTCAAGCATGTGTGCATGCATGTTCAATCTACTTTGCTGAAAGGAGAGAAGAATTTGTGTTTCTTGGGGGGGCGATGGAGGAAAAGGTAGAAGGGAAGGAAAGGAGAAAATAAAAATTAAAGGGTATGATGGTCTTTTGTTGTGATTTTTCTGGGGATGTGTTTATTTGAGAAAACTGAAAGATAAGGGATTGATTGATGCAATTAAAAATGAAGGCTGGTAGGTACTGGAGTGAATTTTGAGGGGATTTACTGAGTTTAACCTCAAATTTTATGGAACTATTTGTTGGCATTATTGTGGATATTTTTCTCCCAAGAATGAGCTACACAATGTTACCATGCTGCCATTGTGTTTATATATGGCATCATGAGCTACTTTTATGATTTGGATATTGACATATTTTCTAACTGAAAAGGCAAATGTAAATCTTTTTGCTAGACGCTCTTAATGTCATACTAATTACATTTAGGTGAAATTATGCCTGTGGTAGGTTTGAGCCATAGCACCGCAATTGGCTTGTCTTACTCAGATCTATCTCTTCCAGCATGATTTTTTTAAAATTTTCTGTTGGCTCTGGAAACAAAACAAGTTATGTTGTCTCACCACTTGTAGTATCTGTATGCAGCACATTAATTTAGTTCACTCATTCACGCTTGTCTACAGCCCATCAACTTCCGATGGTTCAGTCAATTCTACAGTTGCCACATGTATTTCCAAATCTCAGCACCAGAATGCTACAAAATCTGGTGATGCTTTGTCTTCAGAACATATCAGGAGGGGATCATCTGGTTTAGTAGGCATGATGCTTTTGAAATCATGCCAGCAAATGCATGCTCCATTCACTCAGGTTGATCCACTTTGGCTTGATTAGTGCCAGTTACATTTTTGTTTCCTGATTTTCTTCGCTTAGTGCTGTAAACAATAATTGTAGGATCCTCCTCTTATGACGGAAGACATGCATGAAGAACGACTGCAAGCTGTTGAAGCCTTAGGGGATTCATTTGTAAGCTCCGAACTCTTAATATAATCCGTCTGAAAAAAAGAAGCAATCATATGATGCTAAATAGACCACAATGTCATTATAATCGTTGCAGAGCTTTTCTGCTCAACTTGAGAGAGAAATCTTGTTGTCAGGTATGAATGCTCATCATTGTAAATATTATTGAAATTTGTTTGTTCTTTTGAAAGTTGAGGTTGTGAAGTTTCTTTGCTCTATTAATAGATAATAAAGTGGCAAGGTGATTCTTTTTTCCCTTTTTTTCCCCACTTTGGACAAAAAGTGATCTAATACAATGAAGAGAAAAATACAAGGGGTGTTCCTCTCATTATCAGAATGTGGTTTCGCAGTTCGGGGTTCATCAAAAACTTTGCAGATATCTGAAGAAAAACCCGAAGACAGTTGCTACCTATATGAACGGAATCTTGAACATGTTCTTTTTTCTTTCTCACTGGTATTTACTGATACATAGATGTCCTATTGGTATTAGTCATGAGATGAGGCATGATCATTCTATTGGCTTTGCATTTTTTTTTTTTTGGGGGGGGGGGGGGTGGTTGTTGGGCGGAATGTGAAGATAAAGAGACTATGATTGTGCTGGAAGAAGATCCTAATTTTCCTTAATATGTATGTAAACTTGATGCTGTGACTTATCTTTTATTGCTAATTTCTTTTGTGGTATGGATGTTTAGAGATCATCTCTTTCTTTCATTTTTCAATGGAAAAGGGTAGCTTTTTAGCGCGAATACCGTGAATTTCAGGCCCTCAGAATTTCATTAATTACCTTCAGGATGGCATTCTTTGTACAACACTCCATAGCTGTGGATTAGTGTTTTTTAGCATGCTATTACTATGTGCTTTTAGTATGGACCAGTACAACTAGGCTTTGAATTATTCCTCCTGAATTTGTAAGAATGAATCTGTATAAGGATCTAATGTATGAGACAAAACATAGTCCTTCAAGAATTTGGCCCTTTTTCCATTCCCTTCTTCTGTTGAGGAAGGGAGCAAAGGGTTATTTTGCTCCAAATCTTATCAATTGCAATAACATGTGGTTTCATTTATATAATACTCTATTTGCAACATATATGGGATATGTGAGAAACCTATTTTTAAGTGTTTTATTTGATAATCAGTTTATTTTGTACAATCTGAATCAGACATGTCAGCTTTCAAAGCTGCAAATCCTAATGCTGCCTTTGAAGATTTTATCCGGTGGCATTCACCCAGAGATTGGGAAAATGATGATAGAAGAGATGAGATTGGAAGTCCCCAAAATAGTAGTAACCACTGGCCTCCTCTAGGAAAGCTTTCAGAGCGAATGTCCGAGAATGGGAATTCATGGAGAAAAATTTGGAATGAGGCTCCTCCTTTACCAGCCTCTGAGCAGAAGCCACTTCTGGATCCAAATAGAGAAGGGGAAAAGGTACTTTTTACATAATTGTTGTCTGGTTGCCTATTCTATTCATAAACTACAAACTCCAGATTTCTGTGGGTAAACCAAGGCCTCTTTGCCAGTCAAAGCACTTAGGTGTGGTTCATTCCAAAGTGGAAAGCACTCTTGCAGATTCACTTAAATGTGGTTTAGTATTTTGGATGGCTTTCTAATCAAGCAATTGATAGAAAGAAATGCCCAAAAGAAGGAAAAATGATAGGAAGAAATGAAGCTGATTTACTTGCACACCTTTTCCTTAAGAGAGCTTACTGTTGCAACTCTCTGAGTATTCCCTTCTTTTCCCACTGAAGCTTCAGCCTCATTTTGATTTCTGCAGGTTCTTCACTATCTGGAGACACTTCGACCACACCACTTGCTGGAACAAATGGTTTGTACTGCTTTTAGAGCGGCTGCTGACACATTGTGTCGGACTGCATATGGAAGCATAAAGCCAATGACTGCCAAGATTGAGCAACTCTATGTTACCATGTCATCAAACTTGAAATATTTGCAAAGTATTCTTCTCATTGTTATGTATCTTGTTTTATTTCTGGTATATTCGTAGGAAGTAGCCCTTAATAATTGTGAGAAGTCCTTGCTTCTTGATTCCAGGATATAATCGACCTGTTGACAGTGAGATTATTGGAGACCTTAGACGGCTTTGCGTAATATTTGAACATGTTGAGAACTTACTGCATTTAGCAGCATCACTTCACCGTAAGTTCTTGCAAGCCCCACGTCTATCAGAAGCAATTTTCGGTGACTTCTACAAGTTTTACCTTCCAAAAATGGGAACAGGATCAATGAGCAGTGACTCGGAGAAGGTAATTTCTGTTTTGTCATTTCTCTTGTTTGACAGTAACTTAGCAGAAAACTGCACCTACAATTATCCAATGCTGCATAAATAGTGTCGATGTGAGTATTGAGTCCCTAATTATATACATTATACATTATGCTTCTTTTTAATCAGGGCTTCTTTTCCCTTTATTCTTTCACTCCTCGAAATGTAAATGCCTATTGGAGACCTATTTCCATGCTATATGAAGCTTTTTGCTACTTAATGGTAGTGAAACAAAAAATGCATTGAACATTTTAGCATCTCTCGAGCAATCGACAATTTCAGAATGAACAGTCTTAGTTGGAACTTTATGCCCTATAACCCTTCTTCTCTTTCTTGTGTCTCCTCTTTAATCTGTCAAATCTCTCGTCAGGTAGTAAATACCTTTGTAATCATGCCAATACAGGAATTTAATAAGAAGGAAAAAGTAATGATGCAGGAGAGGGAGGTGGTAGCCAGCATGTTTACTCCTCCAAGTGCTAACCAGTCTTGGAGGAAGGTCTTAAGCATGGGAAATCTCCTCAATGGCCACGAACCAATTTCTAGAGAAATTGTATTCTCTAAGAATGATCATGTGAGTGGTAGCTATTATGCAGCCAACAATTCTGGGGGTTATCAACGAGAAATAGAAACATATAGGATGTATATATGTGGAACCTCTAATGATCTCAGCGTAGGGCTAGCTGTTACTTCTTTTGATTGACGCTGTAAAATCTCAGAATATCATTTCTGTGTATTCTCTTGAACCTTGTAAATAAGAATGCTCTCATAGTTTGATGGAGAATCATTTGCAGTGCTCTCGGAATATGCACTTGAAGTGAATTGATGTAACTGGATACAGGTTTTATGCTAGCATCATCCCATGACAGTGAATAATCTATTTTTCTTTTTTTGCCCCGGAAACTGCTGAAATGGCTTGTCTAACAGGACCATAATCTCTTAAAATACCGCAAGAATTGGTGGCTATTGCAGGTTGATTGTTCTGAATATAAGAGACTTGTAAGTGTGAAAGGTGTGCCTCATGAAGTTGAAACTATTTGGTGTTTGCAAACAAGAAAACAACAGTTCTCGGCTTCGTTGGTTTGTTGAACCAAAATGCTGTGTTTAAATATACTAATGGGCCTCGTGATTGTTCCTTTTTTTGTCCGGATGATCTGATCAATAGGACAATGTTAACTATATCTAATATGCAGATACTCAATTAATAAAATTATAATATTCACTTCAAATACATCCTCTATTTTTTTTTTTTAACTAAAATAATTTTTTTACTTTGGAACTCAACCTAAATACAAGATTGTTTTAACCACTGATGGAGAATCTTTTTTTCTTTTTTCTTTCTTTTTCAAAATGAGAGAAAAATCCTTTTCTTTTCATATAACTTCGCTTATTTCAACTCAGGAAGGACAATATTCAAGTTAAAAGAAGAAAGGGGAAACTTCTGTTTTATTAAGCACAGACCGAGCAATTCTAGAGGTCGGTAGATGATAGTCCGCCACTGGGAATACTTAATGTCCAAAGTCACGAATGTCAGCATCGTTGATCCTATATCGAAAGCAAAGATGAATTGGAATTGGGAATATCTCCGTTGAAAAAGGACCCAAAGGTAATTGTAAGTGGGGCCTCACCCCATCCTATGGTGGGTTCCATAGCAGACTGCAGACAGGGCTATACACCTTTTTTGACAAATTATATAACCTAAAATGGATCTAATCTCGAAAATTTATTACTTTAGGGGAAAAGAAAAACGAAAAAAAGAAAAAGAATCTAATCTCCAAAATAGAGATGTAAGATTAGTTCCGTCGCTGTTAAAAGTATTACTATATTCATTTATATTGTGACTGATCTACATCTACATTGTCTATATATACTTAATTTATATAATTATTTTTCATTATATCAGTAAAATTTATCACTAACTACTAAATTGCAAGTTTTCATTTAGATGTTTTTGCAATTTCAACAACTAATTTTGTTCTAAAAAAGATTTTTATTCTGCAATAGACAGAACTTCATATTTAAGTAAGACAAAGCTATATATCATTTTGTTGGATCATATATGACCAAATACTTTGAATAAATACAATTGACATTTTTAAGGTAAAGTTTTATATACTCTCACTATCGAAACTAAATATTAATATTTTTATTTTAAAATGTCTGAAATTAATAATTCACTTCCTTAATATAAAAATATTTTTAAATTTAAAATTTCACTAACAAAGTAATAATTTTTTTGATTTAAATTATTTATATATTACTAACTCATATGATTATGTTATTAACTACAATGATATTATTGTAACATATTTATATTTTTTAAAAAAATCAATTCTTACATTAAATTAAAAGAGAATATTCAATTTGAAATGAAAAAAATACAATATAATTTACATATTAAGGGATCCAAAATCAAAATGTTTTGCATCATGAGAAAAGTTATATTCATTCTTGTAAATTGTTACTTATTGAGTAAAATAATCTATAATTTGAAACAAATAAAAAAAAAGAAAATAATACTATCGGATGAGAGAGACCATTTATTGTACATGAGCGTAGTCTCTGTCCCGGTTTTCTCGTGGGAGTTTATGGATAGAAAAAATAGAATTAGAAACTTCAAACTAGCCTAAGCCTACAAAACTTTCAAGGGTTTACGAGGGTCAGCATCAAGGGGATAAGGACCCAACACTAAATGGGGAACACCAAACATGAGTGGTGGGTGGGAGGTATTAAATAGAAAATGACATTTGTATAATATATATATTTTTTCCAATTTTATCTATATAATATGATTATGAGATAACCACTCAACATCATAATTTGCTTTTAATTCATAATATCTCAGGCTGCATCGCAATAATTCTTTCTTTCTTTTTTTTGTAGATATTTGGGTTACATTGCATTATGATTATTAATTTTTTATTATTATCATCTTGGCTTAGACTTGAACTTGAAGACCATGAAACATTTGGGCCACAAAAAATATTTGTTCGATTTCATTTAGGGAAGCAACAAAGGAATCAAGCTCAAAGTATGGATAATCCCAAACTCCAACTTTGTCTTCATCCTTGAGGACTCCCACTGGAGATAGCATTATTCACATGTTATTTTATTTCACAAGAAAAGATTCTTTGCATTGATGGAACAGCATACCCTATTCGTGAAAGAGCTGTTGTCTGGCACTTAACATTTAAAATTCGATCTAAGGATTAAATTTTTTTTTCTTCTTATCCTCCATTTATAGGCCTCATTCTTTTGTCCATATAAACAAATGATTTTTGAAGATCAAGTTTATGTAAATATTTTCTTATTATCTTAGTTATTCTAATAGGGACTTGCTAATTTAAATGTCTAGGTTGAGATAAATGACAATAGTTAAAAGTTCTGCTTAATTCAGAGAGTTTTATTTATACTATATTTTTCTTTAAAAATCTTTTCATAATGGAAGATCTTTGAGGTTTATGAACCTTTGAGTTTCTAAAAAATTGTATAAAAAACTTGACTAGTAAAGTAACTCAAATAAACTTAATTGTGTGTGTGTGAGAGAGAGAGAGGAATATGGATCAAACTTAGTATTTGCTTGATGCTTCTTGTAGTAACTACTAACTAATTGAGGAATATTCAGCCATCGAGGAGTTAAAACGGTGCAAAACAAATTTAGTATAAGGAAAAGAATTGGTATTTGGGCTTTGGCTTTAAGCTTTTACAAATATATAGAATAGAAACAACCCTTTATCGTGAAATGATGCTTGAAGAATCTTTTTTTTTATACATTTTTCTTTTCCAGACAACACAAACATTTTTCTATTTATTTTGGTTTTCATCTTAATGGACCAAAATTAGTGTACTAAAATAATAGTAATGATTACATTTTTCTCATTAGACTTTCGTAATTAGTTTGAATTAGTTACTTTATGTTCCGAATTATTAGTGATAATTTGTTTCGTTTATACACATAAATGTACAGATTTAATGAAAACTTGTAACTATAATTGTTACATATTCCATAATTAATATGAAATTAATTTTTGAAAGATTGAAGATATTATCCATGATTCAACTTTAATAATATATATATATATATATATATTGTCGGTATATGGAGTATATCTAAAGATATAGGTTTTCATTTTCTACAATTTAGTGTGGAAGTACTTGAGGAGATGGATGATTAAAACTTAAAAGGAATCATTTGTGGGTGGGGACACAAAATGATATGCAATTACTTGATTTTTGTTATTAAATTGTTTCTATTATACTAAGAATTTTTGTGGGGTGATGAAATTGACAGCATTTTGTCTTTGCTTTTGTGATTCTGCAAAGAATTTTCAATTGTGGGAGAAGAGGCATTTGATACGCATTGTTTTTGGCAATATAAAAAGTACTTAAAATATGTTAAAAGTTCTCCATAGATTGTACGATGAAGCCACCATCTCCATCTTTATTGCTACCCATTTGATAAATCTATATAGTATTATATTCTAGCTTAATTACTTAGGTATCGTTATTGATGGGAAACTGGCAAACTTCAGTCCCTCAGTTTGATAATATTAATTTTTTTTTATTTTTTCACTATTATATCTCATATTTATTCATGACAATTTTAACATCAATAAATAAAAGTCAACATTTATTGACGAGCAAATTTATCTTTTCATTGTGTCAATTTTTTTCAATGGATCAATGTCATCAAAAATTAAAAAATAAGGGACCAAATGCATAATTTGTCAAAATTATTTTTAAATTCCTTTTTTTTTTACCTCCTCTCTTATCTTTCATTTCTTCTTCCTTCTTTTCTCCTTCTCTTGCCGGGATATAATAGTGTAAAAAAAAAAAAAAAAGGTTTCATGTGACCAAACTATATAAATAAGGAACTGAATTTACCAATTTCCCCTAATTGAATTAATTAATTCTATAAGATCATAATTGGACGGCACCAAGCCCATCATGAAGAAAGCTATCTTTCTCGTTAATTGTATTCTTAAAATAAAAATGTAAAGATGATATATTATCATAGCTTTGGGTGAAAATAGTATAAAAAATATTTGAAGAATTTAACCTTTTCACAATGGAGCACTTAGAAGACATTGATTGAACCCATACTTTAATTTTAAAAAGTTAAATTTGATAATAACTTTTGACAGTATTTTGTGATGCAGTAAGTTAATCAAGTAATTGTTGATTTGTAAAGTACTCTCAATTCAAAATTAAATATTTGTATTTGATTTAATTTAAAAATTAATATTAATCTTTAAGTATTATTAGTTAATGAAATATAAAATATCTTAAATTAAAAAGTTTATTAGTATAACTTTAAATATAAATTATACTTATTTTTAAAAAATAAATATTTAATTAAAAACATTCAATTTCAAAATTATGGAGTATTAGATTAATCCCGTACCTCTAACACTTAAACTAAGTTATTAAAGTATTCAAGTTTGATAAATTTGCATTTTATACGAAAAGGCTGAATTGATTAAGTTATCTTCATAGGAGTTACAAGCCTTATTACTAGAACCAAGTTAGTTTTCTTTTTTTCTTTTTTCTTTTTTTAAAAAAAAAACATGGATATGATTGAAAGGTATCGTATGCTAATGAAGACAAAATCTAGTATACATTTCACCGACGTCACAACGAAACCCTCCTAATTATTATTTATAGAGAGGAGAGCTTTCAAATGCTTTTGAATTCTCATGAACTTTCTCGTCCAAATGTTTTCAAGAGCAAACAAGTATCATTATTAAACGCGCACACTTATTACTAAAAACGTAACTCAAAATTTCATTTTTACCCTTTTACACTATCTCTATTTTATCTTTACATCAAACTCTCTTAAATTTCTACAAAAAAACTTATCAAATCGGAGTCATTTTGAACTAAATAAATGCCTAAAAAGGTTAGTTTTATATTACCTAATTACTTTTATTTGTTTATTACAAAAAATTTCTTGATATTATTGGTTAAAATTAGAAAAAATGGATCTAGTTTATATATAATTTGAATTAATAAAATCTTGCAATTTAATGCATGAAAGTTTATTTTAATGAATGGATATTGTTTGTACATGATGTATATATGTTTATATGGATAAATTTTGATGTAAAATTGATGAAATTTGGAAAAAAAAATTGGATATGGAGTTGTTGTCCGTCGGCCCGTCCGAACAAAATGCATTTATCCGGATCGACCGTCTGGACAAACCCAATTTTTTTCCAGTTTATGAAAAAATTCATATATCTATAAAAATATATGTAAATTGAAGATAAAATGCTTGAAATATACCTTATTATCATCGATACATTGATCGAAATCAAAATCAAAATCAAATTCGGCTTCTACGTCTTTTATTTTTCTTGAATGTATTGAGAGATTTTTTTAGAGTAATAAAGTAGAGAGAAATGTAAAGGGTAAAATTGGAAGAAAATATTTGCGTTTAATAAATCGGGCGTTCATTTAGTAATACTCAACAAACAATAATTAGAAATAACCTTTGTGCCCACTTTCTTCTATTCTTATTTTATTTTTTAGCCGTTTATATATATATTTTTTTCGTCCATTGACTTGTTTCTTTTGAAACACATATTACATGAGGAAAACTACAATTTGGCATATATTTCCTATACATCCGAGTAATATTTACAAGAATATTTGTAGAAATACTTGTTTTTCTAAGTAAATTGGTGAAAATACAAATGTAATAACTTTATTCTTTCTTGTTAAAACTGAAATTCACAATATTTACATATTTGTAAAATCATAAATAGGATCCTCTTTATTCTTCTTCTCTCTCTCTCTCTCTCTTTGTTACCTGCAAGTTCACCTTCATATTTGTATTCTTCTGTAAGATCAAGGCCCCGGCTTCGCTTTGATCGAGGTTGAATTTTATTTTCTCTAAAAAAAAATTTTACATTATTTTTTATCTTTTATCTTGTGCTTCTTCTCCCTCTTTAGAGTTTTTCTCTTCTGTTTTTGAGTCTTTTTTGTTTGAGTTATGAGAGACCATTGTTCTTCATCTGGTGGGTCTTAAGAAATTTATCAACTCAGCGCATAGATCTTCTCACTTCAAGTACCTTAGGTACTTGTTCTTTACGGGGTTATTATGCAAGGTTTACCGAAAGCTCTTGGTCCTCCCTATTCCAAAGCTGACCCAACCTGCATAATTGTTTGGTTTTTTGGATTTGATGTTTGCTACGTGGGTGTCCGTGATAATTATTTTATTAGTGGGGAATATTATTATGTAATAGATATTGTGTTAAAAATTCCATTTTGAATGGTTTTCCTTTCGGTATTTTGGAGGATGATTTATGAAGTAATTTTGAAATCACATAAATGAGTCAATTCATCTATATAATAGATATTCATTTTTTTTAAAAAAAATCATATTTGTAAACTAATTTAGAAATCACATAAATGAGTAAATTATATTAGACAAATTTTGTGCAATAGACTTGTATCGCTAAAGTAATTCAATCTTAATAGCAATATCCTCTATCAATCAATCTGACCAATTTCTTTGACATATAATTCCAATAAGATGCATATCTTCTTATATATTAGACTATACAAAAGTTATAAATAATAATCCCTTTCCTTATCATGAGATGTATAGGAAAAAGAAGGGGAAGAAAGGGAGAGGGAGGGGGAGAGGGAAAGGGGAAAACGCAGTAGCTAAGCAGAGGCAGTGGGAAAAGAGGGGAACAGAGAAGATAAACCAGATTGAGAGGAAAAAGAAAGAAAAAGGAATGAATTGGCCATTGAAAGTTGTCCATATTTGATTCAACTAAAACTAAAGTGGGAAAAGGAAAATCAACAGTGAGTGCTGACATTTCCAATCCCACTGCAAACAAATCTATTGGGGCCTTTTTTAACCCAATCAACAAACACAGAGCACAATTGGGGATTGAGGAATTCTATGGTGACCAGACTATGCTATACACCTCTCCTAACACCCTCTTTACTCCTCTTAAGACCTACCCTATTCCCTGCCCCCACCCCCCCCCCCTCCGTGCAAGATCTGAAACCCCCAGTCACGTCCATCATCACTTTTAGTTAACTTTTTAACTTCTTTTTTTTTTTTGTATTTTGCGTTCTGATTGTCTTGTCAAATAAAATGTCATTTTTTTTTTAACAAAATCTTATAAGAATTCAATGACTTAGATTTATAAGAATAGCATTTTTTTACAAATTAAAACATTTAGAGCTCTGGACCTATTGGATCATTGTCACTTCATGCGAAGATTAGTCATTGTTTAGATACATGCCTTTATATGGACATAAAGAAACCTCTTTATATCTTCTTAACTCTGAAATTGAAGGGTGATATGTATGTATGTATAAATGCGTATATATATATATATATATATGATATTTATCAATCTATATTGAATTATTAATTCAAGAATAATAAATACTACTTTCATATAGATCGTATTTTACTTTACTATTACTATTATATGTTTGTTGGATTTATAAGAATTCTCTTCAATCAATATTACATCACGATATGTTATTCAAATTGAATCACTTTAACATTATCAAAATTTATAAATCGTTCTAATTAAGTGATAAATTTTATGTTTTCTCAATGTGGTTGATCAGATTTTTATCGGAATGACTAATAAGGTAAATTAAATAATTGAAAGTGATTAAAAGAGTTGACAAAAGTTATTAAATATCGAAATTTAAGGACTAAATAGACAAATTATCTATATGTTTTATAGATTCCCATTTTTGTTTCTTGATGGAATTTGGAATGACAAAAGTCCAATTCAAAGGTGACATGATTGGATATTAAGATTATCTTTCTCCCTAGGGTGCCATTGTCTGTACTTCAAAGGTCATATCTGTCAATCAGATAGGAAACGTTGGCAAGAACAATAAACCCATATTTCAAAAAATGAGAATATACAAGAAAATGCCAATCATTCCTCACCCTTGGAGTTTAAGGATTTAGCTGAACTCATTAAGGTCTTTTTGTATAAAACAGGGTCTGCCCAATTGGCATAAGATCATTGTTCATTATATATGTGGAGTTGTTTGAACAAAATAACAAAAGTACGCATTTAAATATATTTTATATATGCATTTTTTACGAGATAATGCATTTATTTAAAGGAAACGTATTTTACAAATGCATTCTCATATGAAAATAAAATTATAATCCTACAACAATGTTACTTACCCTTAATATATAATAGAAAAAAGTTATCCATAAATGATTTTTAAATAAGATGTAGTAAATGTGTGTGTGTATATATATATATATATATATATATATATATATATTGTTATGGTGTGTAATTAACTTTCAATCATCAAATAGTTAGAAAAGCTTGCATTTAGTTTTTAATGCTCTAAAAATAAATGTTAGTAAATTATTATGATATGCTAAATAGTCTATCCTTACTAATTTTCACAAGCAACCCGATTAATCTAGTTTGCACAGTTATAATACTACTACGATTTTGTCTTCTTGTATAATGGTATTTTTTAAATGGATTATCATGACAATAACTTCATTTTGTAAATGCACTATCTTCCTAGATTGCACGGACCACTCTACGTCTAAATATACACATTTGACTCTATACAAGAATTAATAAGAGATTTGATCAGGAAAAGATTGCCATAATATTCTTTTGTTATTAACATAGTTAATAGTAAAAAAATATGAGTTAATAAAATATAAATCTATTAAATTAAAAGATTAATATTTATTAATAGAATTTTAAGTAAAATAGACATTTAATTTTGAGTACATTAAAATATAAATTTTAACTTAAATGAACTCGAGCATTGCTTTAATATTAAATGAACATTATTAATTTGGTTACAACTATATATATATATATATATACACACACGCGCGGCGCATAAATTGGATTGAAGAGGGGGGATGGAGATTGGAGATTGGAGGGGGCCGCCAATGTTTGAATAGTAAAAATTGTCACTTGGCAAGGGGCCACCACGTGAATACGTGCATTTCTTCTCTCGGATTCGCCCCTCTTTACTCCTAAAGTTACATGCCCATCCATCCATCACCAGGTCACCAGTGACTCGCCACCTCCCCTCCACGGCGACGCCCAAAATGACCCTTACTCACTATTTATGGTCTAATTAGTCTATATTTAGATGACTCTTTAATTTTCTCTCTCTTTCTTTTCTTTCTTTCTCTAGACATAAGAGAGGGACTCTCACTCTCTCAGTCCATTCAATCATTCATTCATTCATATATACATTTGGGTTTCTTTCACGTCCCATCACCTCCACCGTAGCAGTAGCACCCTCTTTCTCTCTCTGTTTCTTAAATTTCTTCCCCCGAAAACGCTCTCCATCTCACAAAATAAAAGTGGAATTTAAAACAAACACTAGAATCCAAACTTACTGTTTGCAACAGTAAGCATCAGGATTTCTTCTCTCTTTCCCTTCAAGAAACACCAGAGAATAGTTCTTGCGTAAAAGAAGAAGAAGAAGAAAAAAAATGTCTTAGCTCCCTGATGGTATATGATTGGGGAATCAAAGTTATAGCTTAGGAAGTCAAAACCCTACGACGAAGTATCTAGAGAATAACGCCAGTTATCATCGCTTCTAGTGCTACTACACCTGGAATCTATTCCTTTAGGTCAATGGACTCAGCATCTGGAACCGGAGGAGGCGTACCCGATCCAAGTGGCGGAGGAGGAGAGGGACCTTCGTCGGCAAGCGGGGACGGTGGAGGAGGGTCAACGGCAGCGCCACCAAGCAGGTACGAATCACAGAAGCGTCGAGACTGGAATACTTTCTTACAGTACTTAAGGAACCACAAGCCCCCTTTGACCTTAGCCCGGTGTAGCGGAGCACACGTGATCGAATTCCTGAAATATCTCGACCAATTTGGGAAAACGAAGGTACATGCCACTGGTTGCCCTTATTTTGGGCATCCTAATCCACCAGCGCCATGTCAGTGTCCTCTTAAGCAAGCTTGGGGAAGTCTCGACGCGCTCATAGGACGTTTAAGAGCGGCTTATGAAGAGAACGGAGGGAGACCTGAGTCGAATCCTTTTGGTGCTAGAGCCGTGAGGATTTATCTTAGGGAAGTAAGAGAGAGTCAGGCAAAGGCTAGAGGGATTCCTTATGAGAAGAAGAAACGAAAAAGGCCTAATACTGTTACGTCTGCCACCGCCGTGACTCTGGCCGTGCCTGGTGGGTCTAGTGATGTTGGTGGTGGAAGCAGTGGTAGCGCTAGTGCTGCTGGTGGTGGAGATGGTGGCGCTAATGTTGTTGGTGGTACTGTGACTACAATAACTACTACAACAGTATAGTACATTCTATTCTACTACTATGAACTCTTTTTTTTTCTTCTCCATTTTTAAGGTCATAGTATTTTTACCCTTAATTGTGATTTTGAGACTCCAAAGCTGGTATTTCTTCCTGGGTCAAATCCAAAGAAAGGGAAAAAATCTGTTCAAAATCATCTCTCAATTCATGTCTTTAGCGTTAATAGTAGCTGGACATATAGGTTGATTCTTTTCTTACTGAAAATTATTTTTCTTGTTTTATTTTGGAAAAATTATATCTATATCTAAAAATAACGACTGGCATATTTGATAAATATTTTCTTAGTAGAAAGTCACACTATAATATGTTTCTACAATTTATGCTGCTGAGAATTTTGGGAGCTAGCTGGGGAGTTCTGTTTATCTCATCTTGTGATGTGAGGTATGTAATGAGTAACCCATTTGATTTTCTCCACAAATGATGATCATGGCCTTTCCGTATCATTTCATGTCATTCCATTGCATTACACATTCCTTAGTCTAACCCCAAAACATATTAAAGACAAAAAATGCAGATATGCCACAGAAATATTTGTTTTTCTTTTAAAAGAAAACTTGAGGATTTCTCTTCTTACACATCAAGATTGACAAATAATTTTACTAAATCATCATTCTTCACAAGTCATAATTCCACAGTCCTGAGAATCATTAAACTTTAGAGATCTGACATATATTATTTTCCCAACTAGTAGATAAAAGAAAATTTTAATTCCAAATAGTAGTATCATGATATGGTAGGACTAGGGTACTATGTTTCATTCTTCTTTAGTTCAATTGATTTCCTTTTGGCTTGGCCAGGGTCTACCAATGTTTCTATGTCGTCCGATATCTTGCCATGAAACATATATATGAAGCAGAACTGAAATATGAAGCATTTGAAATTGATGAGACCCGCGCTCTCGCTTATTTTGTTAATAGGGACGTCAACTTGGAAACAACCACTAGTCTAAAGAAAGCTCTCCCAAATTCTCCCCCTTATGTACTTAGTCGTCACACCCTTCTGGTCCCCCATTTTACTGTTTTGTTGTTTGCCTCATAAGAAGGAAGGGAAAGCTGGGGAGATACCCACCCCCAAACCCCAAGTTCCATGCAATCTATTTCAATGATGCACACGTGGGAGTACTCGACTCTCTACTGCTGTCATTTATATACATACACACGTATCTGTATGCATTTTCAGCTTCAGGTCTTCATCAGTCCTCACTTCTCCTTTCAACCTACCTTCCCTTTCTTCTTCAAGATTTGGAATTTCCTTATGGCCCTCCGTTTCTTGGACTATGTATGTATATATAGACTTATACCCTCCGCAGAGGACAGAAACAGTGATGATCATACTATTCCTCCATATGTTAATTTTTTATCTTTGGAAAATAAGTTGGTCTGGATTAGTTTCACCGAAGGGGCAGGTGCTCTAAAAGAAAGGTTTGGTTAATGTTATCTGAACAAGTCAAAGTTTCAACTTCTTGATATATATATATATATATATGCATCAATCTATATAGTGTGAAAATGATGATTCTGTCGATGCTGGCACGGGCTCGAACATCTCATGTTTCCTGAAACATAAGCAGCATTCAAGGTTCACGGTTAGAAGCTTAAATACAAAGAACTCTTTATTTTGATATTATATTAAATTTTTATCTCATTTTAAAATATAAATTTATTTAATTATTTGATAACAATTTTACCTATGTGCACTGCACTATTTGGTAGACACAACAAGTTTCCTTAAGTTTTTTGAGTGATATCACAGAGGAGATTCATGGGAGAGGACATGACACTACAGATTATAGGAGCAAAGTCACTGGGAAAACGACCGGTAGCCAACCCTTGATATTGTATAATTTTTTCAATAAAGTATTATAGTGAGCAACCTAAATTATTGGAGTCTTATAAAAATAATATTATTAGACACACCAATGGGATCGTCCCGAACAGTACTGCAAATCCGTTTCAGAAATCAAAACATGTCATTATAATGTCCCATTGAAAATTTGTGCCACTTAATTTATTCATGTGTCCCCCGCTGATGTAAGACACTATCTTCATTTTACATTGGTTTTTTTTTAGTTCATTGAAGAAATTATTGATGCTCCATCTAATCCAATTTTAGTTGATCGAAGAATTTCCTCCTTTCTTTTTTAAGTAACTCATGAAGAAAACTAATCCACCTAGTTATATAGTTATCTAATACATTTTCAAAATCATAGAACGTTCTATTCTCGAAAGCACTTGTTATCAGTAATTTTTAATAGACAATGAACTCTTTTTAGTTTTTCTTTTCTTTTTTCGGGGCAATAATCTCTTAATCATAGGAAGATCCATAAATATTAAAGAGTTAAATTTTATTTACTTAAATTTTTAGATAAAATAAAAATTTAACGTCGTATTAGAATATCAGATCTTATATTCAAATTTATTTTTAAATTTAATTTTACTCTATTACTTTAAGCTTTTAAAACATGTAAGAAATTAACAATAAAAAAATGAATCAATACAAAATCATTTTAATTAATACAATTACTTTTATTATAAATAAAATTAAAAAAGGAAATTTGACAGGGAGGGGGAGCACATGACAACATAATTGCTATAAAAATACACAAGGAGGAACTTCATGCATTCACACGCTATCACTAAATTTTTAATTGATGATCTAATAAATGGAGAAAATTTATGGTCTTTTGAGTCTCCGACAGAGCAGAATCCGTGCAGAAAAGTCATGGGTGAGTGGGGAAAATCTCAGAGAAAAAACTACTGGACAGACTGAATAAGAAGAAAAGAATGGGTCCTAGTGGTGGGTGGTACTGGTGACCGTGACGGTGACGGACTGACGGTGGTGGTTTTGTGTTTGTCGTGACATGAAGAGCACACCGACGGTGGTGGCGTAAGTCGTAACAGTACTGGGTACAGTACTACTTCATTTAAAGACATCTTCAGCGACTTGTCTTGTCTAGAGACTCATTTTTCATGGCAGTATACAATTATTGGCGTATGGTCTAAAACGAATAACGGATCTTTCAGTGTTTTCTTTCCCCCTTTTATCCTTTGTAACTCTTACAGTCTTACTTGTCATGAGTTTGGAAAATTACTTGGATTGAAATTTGTATTGATTCTTTTGTTTTGTTTTGTTTTGTTTTTGAAATGATAATATTCTTTTGTTTGGATAATAATTTTTTTTATTAAGAATTAAATTTTTTTAATTAAATAATTGAAAGTTTGATAAGATATTTTTTAGGTAACACATAATATAAAATAGAATTAATAAATTATTTAAAATTATGTTTTTAATTAAAAAGTAATAAAAAATACTTCATACTTTTTATAAGATATTTTAGATAATTTTACACAAATTAATAAATTATTTTACTTTTCATTATACTTTTATTTTTTATAATATTTTTTGAAAAATGGAGTATTTGTTCTCTCTTTCTCTCTCTAAGTAAAATAGGGATAAATTTAAAAATAATATACACAATAATCATAGAAAGTAGGAAAATATCTTATAATTAGAAAAAATATAATTTGTTTAATGCATCTTATAAAAATTGACATCTATATGTGAATATGTATGATCTATTTATGGGGTTAGAAAACAAATTTAAATTTTTTATGTGATAGAAGTTTTGAAGGTAAAAAATTATTTTGAAAAATGGTTTTATGGGGGAATGATGAATTTGAGAAATGTTTTTAATCCAAATTGATCCTATAATGTTATTTAGCCTTTTTGAATTATTTTGGCTTTTCAACTTTAGTCTTTATCAAAAAAAGTAATCTCTTATAATCTCTGAATTGTTTTTTCATCTTTAGTCTTTGATTCTCTTTTTCTTTCTTTTTTTATCCTTTAACTATTTTTAATTTTTAAGTTTGATCTTTTATTTCAATAATTATTCTTTTATAGAAGAAACTTGTGTGAGTGGCTTATGACGCTTAATTTGTGTAGCTAATGTCAAACTGCTATGCCATGGTGACCAAGTTATTTAATTTAATCTCATGACGATTTAAACTATATGAATTCGTATAATATAATTTTTAAATTTAAAATATTATTGAGATTTTTTTAAAAAAAACCATATATTGATTTAAAAATGTAAATATTTCAAATAGAATTATGAATATTTAATTTAAAATATAAAATATATAATAATATTTAAACAATTAAATTATTTTTAGAGAAAAAAAGGGTAAAATTCATATATATATATATATATAATTCTTTAAAATGTAAAAATAATTTTTCTAGAAAAAATGTAATTACAAAAACTCTGGAATGCAGAGTGGCTTTTTTAGTAAAAACTAATATTTTTATTTCCAAATTTTTTAAAAGAAAATTTTGTTTTAATATTAAGTATATTTTATTTTAATTTTTTTATAAATAAGCTCTTCAATTTAAGATAGTTATAATTCACTATCATATAAGTCATACCATTAATTACATAATAATAAGAAAAAAAAGACTTTTAAAAAAAGTAATAAATAAATAAAATGTAAAAATTGAATTGCAAATAGAAGAATTAAATCTATGGAGTGGTAAAACAACGAATAGTATATATTTTCCATTCAAATGTTTCGTACGAAAATACTACGAGTACATCCGCGAACGGTTCGTTTTCCCCACATCAATTTAAAAGCGGTCACGCTTGTGGCGCTTTTACTTGTAGAAGGACAATACATTTAAGGCGTGAAGATTTGGTATTGTCGGGGACGAATCCTAGGCACTGTTGTAAAATCAGAACTTTGTCCGTTAAAATTCAGCTGCATTAACGATTTTATAATTTTCTGTTGCTTTTAAAAAAAGATATATAGCTCTCTCTCTCTCTCTCTCTCTCTATATATATATATATATATATATTTGAGGTGAAGAATATTGGTAAAGATCATCGGGAAGAAATCTTCTTAGAATTAGTTAAATCAATTCATTTTGAAATCATTTCAATAACGGCACTTTACCTAAAATAACATATTTTCTTTGTTTGGATTGAACACTCGTATTTATACTTTTAAATGTTTAAAATTAAATATTTATTTTATTTCATTAATAAATTTCTTAATTTAAAAGATTCATTAACTGAAATGATCTTATCACTAACTTTATTAATAACAACAAATAATACTCTATTATTTAAAAATAAGTGTTATTTTAGATATTTATAATTTTATTAACAATGTTGATTACAATACAAACTTTAATATTAAGTTTAAAATATTCATTTAATAAATATTTTAAATCAACTCTCATTATTTCACTCTCCAGAATAATTATACTCTCAACTTAATAGGGATGAAATGAAAAATATTAATCATTAATACTAAAAATACGCTTATTGCGAAACAAAATAAGACTTATAAAATAACACTAATTTTAAAATGAAGAGAGTATGTGGTAATTTTTTAAAACAAAAAATTTCTATAATTCTTACATTCAATTCTAGATGAATATAATATATTATACAAAGTTTATCATTTAATCGAAATTTAACCTCTTGTGGGAGCACTTGTAGTGCTCTAAAATTCGATTAACTTGCATCACTTTTATATTGGACTGACATCTTTAAACTTTCTTTTATGAAAATTATATATTATCTCTATTCAAAATTAAATGTTCATAGTTCTAATTTTAGATGCTCAAAATTGAATATTCATTCTTTAAAAATAAATATTATTTTCTTTAAAATTTCATTAACAATATCTTTAATTTTAAAATTTACATTCCAGTAACTAATGATTATATAATTAACTAAATTAATAACAAAAATAATGTTATATATTTATTAAGGACAAAATTCTTCTTAATTTTAAACTAAATATTCATTTTGAACATTGAACATCTTTGTCAGGTCATTTACTTTTATAGCTTCATCTATTTATTCCTTATCAAAGATTTTAAAAGTTGAGCCAACTACGATTAAAAATAATAGTTACATTTTTATATAGTAACAAGATTAGTTTTTCTTTCAACAATTATGTGCAAGTTGTGTTAGTTAATATGTATATAGAATATTGGATAAACTATTTTATTATTTTGTCATGAAACAATTTCAAACTCTATCTTTCTGAGTAAGAAGAATTAGAAAGAAGAAATAGAAAAGAAATAAGAAGAAATCTTATGAAGAAAATGAGTTTTGTTATTTTAAATTAGTTTATTAAATACCTTTTAAACCTTTAATCAATAAAAAAGAAAAAGGAAATAGGTGATTTTGTAGGATTTTTATAAGATTTTAATCGGAAAAACGAAAGTTAAGATTCAAAAATAGTTTGAAGATAAAATTGGATAGAAAAATAAAAAATGATGAATCATGAAAATCAAAAATAGTTTTTGAATAAAATTGGATTAAAAAAAATGAAAAATGATGAACCATAGAAATCCAAAATAATTTGTGGATGTAATTTGGTAATTTTCTTGAAAGAAGGAGTGAATATAAAATTTCCATTGTCGGTTTTGGTGTATAAAATGATTTTCATCATCATCAGCAGCAGCGGCGGAATCTTCTTATCCAAAGTTAGCAGACGGAACCCTTTCTTTTGATGAGGGAGAGAGAGAACTCCCCCCACCTGTATCAGAGGTCCCTTGACCAGGCGGGTTGTAAATCGAGGGATGTGCCCGAGTGACAGACACATGTGGGAGAGAGCCAACAGGATTCAAATCTCAGGACAAACCTTCACAATATTTCAGTGAAAATTTGCCCCACACGGGATTCGAACCTGCGTTGCCGGAGGATTTCTCCCCACATCACCACATGCCTTACCAACTCGGCTATGCCCCTGGGGACAACGGAACCCTTTCTTGTTCTCATCTTTCCAAATTTTCTAAACCATAATTCCCCGATGGGAAACTGTAGCCATGATTGGTTGTAAGGCAGAATGAGAATATGATCATATCGTATCATATACTACACAAAAAAACGAAGGATATATACTAATATATAGTAATGGCCAGATACCATCCCAAATCAATCTTTCTTTCTTTTGCAAAGTTATAATATAATCTAATACAAATAATGATCAGTGCTCCACTTATTATTTTAATCTTTGTAGTTTATTTATTTAGTGACGTTTGCTTCTAGAAGACAGTAACATATCATATATTGCCATTGTCTCTTATGTAAATATTGTTGGCACTCTCTCCAACATCATTACAATCATTATTCTCCCTTTAAACTACATATTTCAACATTTGTCTCTTTGCTTTCTACTCACACCCCTTACACATATTCTCTCTCTCTCTCTCTCTCTCTCTCTCTCTCCTATATTGGTAAATTTTGATTCACGCAACTTAATTTGTAGTTACTATGTTAAATTACCGAATTCTCAATAAAAAAATTGTCCAAATATAGCATAAATATCAGCATATCATAAAAAAAAAAAATTTAAATACAGCACAGGCGTAGAAATTTCTGTTAGAAAAATCAGAATAAGAAGTCAAAAAATATAAGAGGTCAGCAGCAGCAATCACAATTTTTATAAGAATTTTTTATCCCAGTAACTACTACAGTAATCCCCCTCTCACCCACGCAGGTCCATCCTGTTTATCTATATATATATATATATATATATATATACACACGCTTCCTACCACGTATTGGTGATTTGTAGTAAGTTGTTCTAAAATATTATTATTGTGTGGCTTATAATTCTATCTTATATTCTTATGTTTGTATACAATGAGATATTATATATTCCTCTTGGTCATCATTTATAGCTAACGGGTCAAAATTGTTGCAGAACACGCAAGAGGAACCGGGTCGAATGTGCCTCCCACATGAAGTCCAACAATAAATATAGCATTAGTACAAAACTAAGGAGCCGTTTCAAATTTCCTTTGAGATATAAATTTATTGTGTAACATTTTTTAAATATATTTTATCCTATAATATTACTATATGAGTTGTAATTTTTCAGGGTGCATTTTGGATTATAATTATAGATTCTCTTATCATAACAATTAATTAAGTAACAAAGAATTAACAATTATGAGGAATTATGAAAACAAAAAGTAGTTTTTTTTTTTGTTTTAAGTAAGAGTGTGTTTGAATGAGGTATTTTCAAATTTCTAGGGTATTTTAAAATGAAATAATTTTAAAAAGATGCATTTTAAAAGTTCATAATTTTAAAATTACTCGTTTAGAACTGTAAAAAAAAAAAAAAGAGTTGTATATATGTGAAAAAAATGAAATTTTAATAATTATAGATATGTGAAACTATTATAAATATGGTAATACAAAAAACTAAAAATACGAAAAAAGATAAATATTAAATAGAGTGTCTATCTAGTTTTGGAATTAGGGATTTTAGAGCTTTAAAAACAATGTAGACTTTTAAAAATTCCTCCATTAAATTATCTAATCAAAGATTTTATTACCTAGATATTTCAAAATTTGAATTAAATTGAAAAGTATCCTTAAAAATCCTTGTCCAAACACAGTGATAATTTATCTACTTTTGGTGGATAGTTTTGTTAAGAGTTTTAATTTTTTAAAACAATAATATACCAGGTAATAATATAATTTTCAATATATATAATTCATAAAAATCAAGTCATTTAATTTTTTTTCATATCAATTACAAAGTTGTAAGGTTTGCTGCCAAATTGGGCTTATTGGACCGACAATTGATCAGATAAAAAAATAGAAATATAGTCCAGAACAATTAGAAAGCTACATTCCAAAAAAACCAAATTGGCGTCGACAGCAGGATTCGAACCTGCGCAGGCAAAGCCCAACAGATTTCGAGTCTGTCTCCTTAACCACTCGGACATATCGACGGTTTATGAGCGTTGTACCATTTTTATAAATAAATATAAAATAATGTGATTCGCTAGACATCATTCTTTCGTAAGTACCCTCCATTTCCCCCACCCCTCTCCATGAATTTCTTGCACTAAAAATTCATGCATGACATTGGTACATGGCGTATGAGCTGGCGAAATAACATCATTATCATTATTTTTTTTCTTTTAAAATCTCTGTTTATTTTGAATTTTGGTGAATTAGGTTATTTTGACTCATTCAGTCAAAAGTCAACCTTATTCATCTCTGAATTTTCATTTGGATAAATTCTTGAAGAGTAATTTTATCACTTGACTTATTTAAGATTAGTGGATTTAGTTACTATCTTTTTAATTTTGATAGATAAAGTTCTTACCATTTTTTTACTTTTTAAAATCTTTATCTTTTTTTTTTTGTAGATAAAGTCCCTATATTTGTTTTTTTACTTTTATGATCCTTATCTTTTTTATATTTTTGGTGAACTAAATCATTTTGATCATATTTAATCAAATCGATGCTAATATTCTATTTTATTCAAATAACGAGGTGTAAAATAGGTACTTCAATTATAAGAAAAAAAAAGAAAAATCAACAATCTATCACCATACTACTGCCACTCATATTTAGCATGAGTAAATCAAAAGACAGCTTTTATTAAATAACTAACTCTCCAAATATGAAAGATGCATGTATAAATTATAATGTGACGTAATTGACCTATTATAAACTAATAACTTAATAAGTATACTTTATTATTCTAAAAAAAAAATGCATAACTTCACAATTAAGTAATATAATAATAAACAGGTTATCGTCCCATAAAAAAACTAATTCACTAGTATCACATTGCATTTAACCTTAATTTGTTCTGCAAAATAAAATTTAAAGAATTTGAACAAAAATTGAATATCTAAACTAAAACCAGTTTATCTAATAAAGTTGAATCAGGAATTAAGAATTATCTGATAAGTGGGAGAATCTAAAACACATGAATTATCATTCATGATGAGAGAGTTTAAAACACACGAACTACACATATACTAAACAATATATTTTTTAAAAAAACCTAAAAATTGTTTTCGAAAAGCTACTATAAATTGTTTTTTCAAAATAAAATTTGTTAATTAAAATGTTCAAAATAAAAATATTAAATAAATATTTTTATTTGAATTTTACTTGAAGCTTAGTGAACATTACTACCATCAAACAACAGGTTAATAGATGATAGTTCTATTTTGCTAGGTTGTGGACAGCACATGGCGTTTTCTTGTCTCGTGCAAAATAGATTCTATACATGAAGTGACAAAGCATATGAAGTGAAAAACATCTCTCCCCATCTGCGTGTATTCAATTCCTAATGAAAACAAATTTATTTATTTTCTTTTAATATTGCACGAAGTGTAATCACATAATCACATACAAATCCTGATCAATCTAAATATATCCTGCAATTTACATGATAGCAACACTGAACGATCAGGACAGATTAACAGGACAGATTGCTTTCAAGACAATAAATGACACTGTTGATATAGAATCTAAATTTAAGTAATCTTTTAATAAACTATTGCATAATATTTCATCCTCTTTTCAACAACAGTAATCTCACAGAAGGAAATATGGTAGTGCTGCATTTAGGCTAAAGCACATCCATGATCTTCAAAGTAGATCATATGCTAGAAATCATTGACTTGATTTTTCAGTCTATACAACTGGCTGGAGTCCTGGTGTTCATCTTTATCACATCACCGGAAGACGATCCATTGCAAGGAGGCATAGGCGGCCCTTTGTAAGCATTACAGATGTAGGTTAGGTAGTTCTTGTAGTCCTGCAAGAAGGGGAATACTAATCAATAGTATAACAAGAAAGATTTCCTTCCAGATTATTAATCTGTGCTGTATAGCCTTGCCTTTCAATTTACACAGATTTCGTGATTCATTATCACTGAGCTCTGTGTGTCTGCTACTTAAGCAGACTTAGGAGCTTTTGTATTGTGGTAAAAAATGATGATAACACCATGAGGCGACTCCTTTAAGAGTTCAACTGTTCAAGTTACCTAATTCACATGAACTATCAATAAAACAGCCTAAACTAGGACCTGTTCTGGCCCCTTGCCAGAGCTGAGGAGGTACTAAAAATATAATTTCTGCTACATTATACTCAAAAAGTTTTCAAGGTACGAGTAGTATAAGCTGAAATTTTAAAGGCAATGAAATTTAGCAACATAATCATGAAACTCAGTTGATGGAAACTGACATTATAAAGGGGTTGTCCATCCACAGTAACCCATGGCAAAAGTGTGAGAGGAGGTTGAAGGGAATTTGTCTCTGAGGCATATCTTAGTTCAAGCTGCGTAATTTTCAATACAAGTTAATGAAAAAGAATGTAAAAGCTGCAGCATTTAAAAGTATTATGTCAATCTCCATACAGATATCGAACAGATGCAGGTATATATAATGTTGCCAGAGGAATGTCTCTTGGGAGCGAATATCAAAAGGGAGGACACTATAAAGAAAGAGACAAGCTTAAGCAGTGGTGGACATAAAATTTTGGATTTGGGGGGATGAGCTTTTAAATCTTAACAGGAAGCGCATTCTAACAATTTTTTATATTTTAACACCATATATTTCATAGTTTGATTATTGAACAGTTTGTTAATATCATTTATAATTTTATTTATCACAGTTTTAAATGGACAAGTAAAATTACTAATTGTTAAACAGTTTGTACTCCCGAGAGAACTCTAGTGAAAACTTTTTTGACCTCCAATTATTTAATCTAGTCTCTTGATGCTTGAGAAATGCATATTTTGCAATTCCCGCTACTTTTCTGCTTAGCCAAAATAAATTAATCAATCAAAGAAAAAGAAAAATGATGAAAAATGGATTTGATGGGTTGCCTTACTTTTCTTTTTAAGAATATTAGTCTATTATAATTTTAAAAAATATTAGATATCATTAAGTAAGTAATCTATATCAAAATAATATCATAACATACTAAAAGCAAAATCGAAAGAAATATAAAAACATGACATTTTCATACACAACAATACAATATTACCGAAATTATGAAGGCAATAAAAGGCATGACACTACTGCAATGAGCACTAATGTTAATTAGAAATTGAATTCAACCAAAGGAATATTGAAGACAAATGAGAAGAAGAACTTGAGAATTTGTATTAGTATTTCAAGATTGAAAAAATGGAAACATGCGACTATAGTACGTGTAACCTCTATCTCTTCTATAACAGCCCCCCCCCCCCCTTGCCCCCCTGGATCCGCAGCTGAGCTTAGGAGGAAGAAAGCAATTGACATGGCTTCTAAAGCATAGGTTGCTCTTTCTCTTGCCTTCCTTTTTAATAAAAAATTATTCCTCCTGATTCCAACTTTTATGGCTTCTAAAGGGTGTTAATAGAGTTAAGCTAAACACGAGAACTGGTTCAACAAAATTTTGAGTACAAAAAGATTTGGATATTAGAATGGGTTGCAGAATAGTACATAATTTCCATCCAATCTTAAGATTGCTAAATTCCATGTCAGTTGATTGCAATTAAATGACTAATTAATGTTGGTGACATACGTCATTCTTAAGTTGATTTGAACATATTTAACTTAGGGAAAAGTTAAATGAGACTCAATTTTCTGATCTCTTGTCTCACAAAGGTGATGAAGTAAAAAAAGGAAAAAGAGAAGAAAGAAGGGTATTATTCCTCAAATAAAAGAAAAACAACAAGATCCCAAAAATTGTATTTAAGTATTCACAGCTCAAAACCACAGAGGAAGATGTATTAACACCAGATTTTCTTTAATGTAATTAATCTTCATGCTTTCAATGCCACGAGGAGCATCCTTTTCTCAAGTTTTTTTTTTTAATTCATTCCTTTTCCAAGAAGAACCCATTTAAATAGACGTTCAGTTTGGCTAGCATATGCTAAGCACACATGATTTGTATGATCAGAAATTTAAACATGGTAACATAACAAAAGCATTCAAGGCATTAATCAAGTGGGAAAGCTAACCTCTTTTCCTAGTCCACCTCCATAGCACCAATCAACAGGCTTCCGATCTATGCCACGCAAATTAAAACAATCTTCCCATTTGGTATAAAGTCCCTTGTCTACTAAAAGTTGCACGCAGGTTATGAAAGTGAAGGGTATAAACTGCAGCACAAATTTAAACTATAAGGCATTGCAGAATTTAAACTGATGTAATTGATAAACAGATACCGAGTAAAAAAGAATTTGAATAACTAACAACTCCAGTTGGTTTAATGATATCCTCTCTCTAAAAATCATTTGTCCATTAACAACTCTTGGATATCTAATAATATGTGAAAGGAAGTCACAACTGATAACAATGAAATATTAACAGTGATTTGCACAGCTAAGCATCCAATTCAGTTATCAGATGGCATACAGATTAGCTATTAGACAAGGGAAAATGCAGTTGGCCCTGAATTTCTTCATATAATATGCATGGTGCAGAGACAGATACAAGATACAGAGGATCATCTTCAAGTTAGATAGTACTGACAGAAGATTATGCCAGTTTCAGTATTTGGGGCTGTGCAAGTGGCATCTGAGACTAAGACTAGGATTTGCATCTATTATGGCAGTATAAGTGGAACCATTACTAAGTACCAAGTCAAGTGAGACAGAGAGGCACAATGCTATGAGTTGTTGCTCTCCAATGAACAATTCTGTAGGCCATGGTGCAAAAAAAAGAAATTTGATCTAAAATGCCATTTACAAAAGCGTGTGTGTAATACAACTGCTTTAGGCCACCATAAGCAATTTGAATTCAATGTTTCTGTAAAAAGCATAAAGAATCATGCATCCTATCTCCATAATGAACACCTTTCTATTTTCCACAAAAGCTTATAGATAAACAAATGAAATGGCCCATCCTTATTTTATATCAGCATAGTCTTGACCACAGATTTAAAAATATAAGGACCAAATCTAAAAAAACAAAAAATACAGAAATAACAATTAGAAGAAGAAGAAGTATCTTTCTAAAGAATTCAACGGCTATTAACATCATAGCTTATGAATATGCAGCCACCAGTTCCCAGAAGAAATTTCTACAAAATATAAAAAGTACATGAAGGAGGTGATGGACGCACATCTGGCCAAACATTGATAGCGCATGCCTCTATTGTGTTCAATAAACATTCATCCGGACCATTCTGCAACAAACAGAAATTATTCAAAATAAATGTGAGTCAGTTCCAAGCATCTGATTGATGCACTTTTGTGTCTCATGAAACACAAAGTCAGTTTAAGAAAATTCAAATGAACCAGTTGGTACTTGCCAAACAATACTTTCAGACACACCAAAAGGAAAAGTGAAAAGTTCTGAGTGATCTGGCATTCAAAGGTACTGTTTCCTTGAAGTCTAGCATTACATCAAGGGACAAGATTAAGATAAACTATATCAATGAGCCCATTATAGAAGATTTCAGGATTCAGGTAAACCATCAACAATGAATTTGGTGCTGTAAGTGCAACAGCTCTCATAGTACAAACCCAAGGACACTTTCTGGCATGAAATTAGGGAGACTGAAATGAACAACCAAGAAAGGGGAATATATAGCTTTATCAGTTGATGACTGAAGACATCCCAATATGAGGTTTGGACTCCAGCTAAAGGGAGTAGGTAATGAAGGAAGAGTTCTTCCAGTAAATAAGTTAGGGGAGAATGAAACATGGCTTTTGCAATTGGTGGAAAACTTTCAGTCAGTCCCTAATTTGATACCAGTTGATTGAGAAAATAGCACCTTTTCCTCTTATTCCTTAAGATTATATTAAAAGAATTTGTAGTTAACTGCCAACAAAAAATTTCTCCCGTTTGAAAAGATAAGTAAAGAATTCTGAAGGGACCTCGCATTCATAAGTGTTGTTGTCTTGTAGTTTTGCTTTACCCCAAGGAACCATATGGAGATCAGCAACAAAAGTCGGCCCACCATAGAAATCATGTAACTCATCAGTAATGAAGGACGAGCTGTCAGGGTTAAGGGTCTCATAGTATACACTAACAGACACTTTCTGACATAAAACGGAAGTGACTAAGATGAAGAAAAGCAGTGTTGGCAGACAGTAGAGTTTAGTCATTTTGTGGGTTTTGGTCATTGTACCAAGAGGCTTGGAATTTATAGCTTCTGCAAGCACAAATTGGGTTTATGGGATTATAGCATTATCGTGATTGGGGAGACAACAATCCAAAAGAAGATTGCTGGGAAGGGAAAGGGGTAAATAAGCAATACTTAGGATTCTTCCTCCAAAAATATAAGATAGGGAGGGAAGAATCAAGCACGAAATATGGCTTTACTATCATTTTGATGGCAAATCGTAAGCCAGTCGACCAGTCCAGCTATTAATTGGTTACAAAATAACTAGTTTTTCCACATTCATCTCATTTTGGGTTTATCCTACCTCTTGGAAAAAGAATACGAGGGGAAATATAAACCCATAACCCAGAGGAATCCAATTTTTCCTTCATCTGCTCTCTTGTCTGAATTTCTTAAACTTTGCTATTAGCACCATTTCTCATGCCTTAAAAGACACCAGATTTTGAATTGACATCAACGAAAAGAGACGAAAAAAGAAATCCCATCTTGGAATTTAAGTATAATTATTATACCATAAATCTCCCTTATCCTCGTCACTGAAGAACAGTAGAAAACTGAGACTCGAAGTAGACCAAAGCGACAAAATACAACGAGTGCCAAGAACACAAAAACATCTACCATTAATGCATAAAATTTCTGACTATTATGCACTTTGTTAGTTCTAACCAATTTAGTAATGGAACAAAAAGTTAAAACTTCACCGGAAAAAATTAAAAGAGGAGTGATTCTGAAACAACCTAACATTTGATGGTACCATCATCTGACGTCTCTGATTTGGGCGTTGCCATAAGGGATGAGCTTAAGATGAGTGATGTCGATGTTTCCATTATCAAAAATCTTTTAAGAGTTAGAAGGTGATGAACCTGGAGCAGTAACACGACTCCAAATTAACCTACAATTATATAACAGAACCAGCACGAAGCTGAAGATAAACACGTGAACGAATTCGTATACGATTGCTTTGTCAATTGAAATGCTTTTAGAGAATGGGATATGGATTTTAGATATTAATTAAACCCGATTTTAACTTCAAATTTTCTATTATATACAAATCTTTAAACATGATTTCCCTCACAACACAGGCCACAAGCTCATAGTATGTCATATATCTACATACATGTAATTTTTTTATAAATAATATACTTTTTAATTAAAATACACTTTTAAAAAAATTATTAACTATATTTATAGTAATTTATCATATATATGAAATTAAATATTTAATTTTGACTTTGATTAAAATTAATGAAGACATTTGCCTTAAATCAAATTATTTTTTATATTAATGTAATAGAAGATGATATTCATGAGTTAATGAGATCTAAATTTTTTAAATTAAAGTATCGAATTATGAAAATTCATTAGTTAGTTAAATATAAATATATTAAATTAATAAAGTTATTAATGAAATTTTGAAAAAAAATATGTTTATTTAGAGAGAGTGAATTTTTAGTTTTAAATAGAAAAAATATTAACTTTTTGAAACAAATTTTATAATATTATACTCTTTATGTTCGTAATTGAATATTATTTAAGAAATTTATATCTCGTTAACTCACGAGTCATAAAATTTATTATATTAATATAAATGATAATTTGATAAATTAATTAAAGTCAATGACATTACTTAATTTTTAATTAAAATTAAAAATAGACATTATATTTCAAACTAGTAATAATAAATGATTATATATATATATATATATATATATATATAAAGCTCTCAATTATCTCCCAAAAAGGCAAATTGACTTATTTCCTGCCTTATCATTACATTTTTTTGTGGATATAGTCTTTTTGTTTTTTAGCTCGTTTGATCTCTTAATTTTATAAGATCATCCAAATAGATAAGACTATATAAAGGATCATATGGGCTAGAAAAGAAAAAAAAAAAGGAAACTATATCCATGGAAAAAAATAAGGCACGAAATATGCCAATTTGCCCCCCTCAAAAACCTTATCTAAGCATACTGGACTCTTCTTATTGTTTAATTTTTTAAAAAAAGTGCTTATAAAAATAGATTAACTATATTTATAATATTATAATAATATAAGACTGAAAAAATGTCAAAAAATCAAATATCTTCCAAAAAATCCTTATCCAACCATATTAGATTCTTCTTATCTCTAATTTGTTTTTAAAATGCTTCTAAAAATTCAATCCAAATATTGTTATTTCTAGTCCGATAAGCTAGAAAAATAGTGTCTCGTGATTGCCTCGTTTTGAAAAAGTAAACTTTCATTTCATTTCATGTTAGAATTTTTTTCCTCCTGATCAAAATGGAAGAGGGATTACTAAAGAAGTGAACGAGGGTTATTAATGATAATATTGACTCCATTTTTATTAATTTTTTTTATATCATGTCCATTTTAAATATAAATTGTCTTAAATTTTTACATAAATTAAATTTTAATTAATTAGTGTATTGTTTTAGTCAAACTATTCAATAAATTCTTAATCAAAATACATAATAAAATTGAAATAGGAAATGAGATTATATAAAAAATAAAATATTTAATTAGATTTTATAAAACGTCTTATAATTTTATAAAGAGAATTCAACTGCAAAACCACTTATATAATACTAAAACAAAATAGTTAAATAGAGAATTCTCTCACTTCTCCCCTCCCCTTTCTTTCTCAACCTCTTTACCAAACAAAACAAAAGATTCCTATAACCCTTTTTCTTCCCCTCTGCATGAACCAAATTCTTAATCTCAACAATGTAGAGCGAAAGATATGTATATCAAACAAGAGATTGATTTCAAGCCAGTAAATCTCACTGTTGATGTAGAATCTAATGTAAATATTACTACTTTAAGTAACTATTAACTATTGCATACTATTTCCATCCTCTTTTCAACAACAATCATCTTACAGAATGAAATATGATAATACTTGCATTTAGGCCAAGCCGGCCACATTCACACCCTGCATCCATGATCTCAAAGCTGATCTTATCCTAGAAAATGTTAACTTCATTTTTTCTCCTGCATAGCAGGCTGGAGTTCCAGTGTTCAGTTTTATCACATCACAGGTAGACATTTCGCTGCAAGCAGGAGGTACAGGGCTTCCTTTGTAAGCCTTACAAATGAAGCGTATGAAGTCTTGGTAGTCCTGCAAGAAGCAGAATAGACAACTTTGTTTATCTGTGCTCTAATTTGGCCTTGCCTTTCAATAGACAATTTCTTGCTTGATTATCACTAAGCTCTGCGTGGCTGATAAGTAAGCAGACATAGGAGCTTTTGTGATGTGCATAAAATGATAGGCTAACATTATACAGTGTCTCCTCTAAGTATGCATAATGAACTTTCAATATAACAGCCAAAACTAGGACCTGTTCACTAGAAGAAACGTGAAGTTTCAGGCGGGAATGGTCCCTCTGGACCCATGCCGGTAGGTTTTAAGTTATGAAAAATATCATTTCTATAGCGTTGTACTCAAAATTCTTCAAGGTAGGACCAGTATGAGCCGAAATATCATTGTTGAAAAAGTAAAAGTCAATAAAGATTGATAGCATTATCATGATTTATTAAGATGACAGAAACTGACATCATAAAGAGGCTTTCCGTCCACGGTCACCCATGGCACATATTTGTGAGGAGGTTGAAGGGCATTTGTCTCTTCTGCATATGCTAGTTCAATCTGCATAAGTTCCAATGGCAAGTGTAAGAGAAAGAAAGTAAAGCTAAAGCATTTAAAAGTAAATTTTAGTGAGAAATAATTATGCCTATCTCCATATAGATATTTAATCAGATAGCATGAATTGATAATGTTGTCAGAGGAATTTACGAGTTTTGGGAGTGAATATCAAACGACGGACATTGGAAAGAAAATATTATCACTCTGAAGCCAGTTTGGAGAGTTAAATACTTGAGTTGGAGTAAATATGCCATTGATATGGCATCTGAAGCATATGGAGCTCTTTCTCCCACCTTTCTTTTTTCTAGGAATCTAACTCGTCATTCCAACTGCTACTGCTTCTAAAAGGTGTAATTATGATTAAGCTAAGAAAGAGATCAGGTTCAACAAATTTTGAAGTACATAAATATTAAGATATATCAGGAAATGGCTTGTAGAATTGTATATAAATAGCAGCTAATCTTAAGATTGCTAAATTCCATAGTCATCTTTTCAAACACATTAGGCACGATGACGAGCATCCTGTTGTTACTTTTCCTTTTACTTTAGTCTTTTTCAAGGAGGAGGTTCATCTATAGAAAGAAAGTCACAGCAAGAATTTCATGAAAACTTGCCTAGTTTCAGTCTATAATCCTGTAGGAAACAGGTATTCAACAACCATTAGAATAGAAGTTTAGTTTGGCCAGCTGCTCAGCAAATGAGCATTTTATGATCAGATAATGAAACAAAGTAACAAAAAGAACTCAGTCCAATTATTAATCAAGTGTGAAAGCCAACCTCTTTTCCAAGTCCACTTGCATAGCACTGATCAACAGGCGCTCGATCCAAGCCCAATTTCTCAAAACATTTTCCCCACTGGGTGTATTCCCCCTGGTACACTAGCTTTTCTATGCAATACACAATAGGAAAGTGCTCATTCTGCAAGACAAACTTGAACTTAAGGCATTTGGGAATTTAATAAACATAAACAATACCATTATATATAGGATAAATTGATAAGCTGACAGTCAGCACAAAAGAATTTGAATTAACTGACAACTCTATTTGGTCCAATAATGTCCCTGCCTTCTAGTTTTTACCTTCTGTTCAAATATTAACTCTTTCACTTTGAATAATGTGTAAAAGGAAGTCACACCTAATGATGGTGACTTACAGATTGTGATATGCACAGCAGAGCATTCCATTCAGTTATGATATGGCATACAGATCATATATTATACAAAGGGAAACTAGAAAGTTGGCCATGAAAATCTTTTACAGAATGTGGACGTGGAGAGACTTACATACAACATACAAAAGATAAACTCCTATTAGATAGCATGATGGAAGAATGTGCCAGTTAATGATAATTTGGGGCCGTGTAAGTGGCTCATTTTGTTCCATCATGGCGGTAGAATGGGAAGCCAGTTACTAAGCTATCACAAGCAATTTGAATTCCATATTTCCTTAAAAATATAAACAATCATGTATCAGTTGTCCACAATGAGCACCGTTCTCCATGCCTCCCAAGAAAACTTATAGACGAACAAATAAATGAGCCATCCAGAACCCAGTCAAAGGTAACTTATTTTACAGCACAACCTTAATACTGAAAAATAATACTGAAATAACAATTAAAAGAAGAAGAATATAGGAAGAACCCTTTTTAAAGATTTCATCAGCCATTTGTGACATTCAAGATGTCAAACCCCTTAATAATAGTAGCTTATTAATATGCAGCCACCCGTTACCTGCAGAAACTTCTGCAAAATATACAGTACAGTACATCAAGGAGCCGATGGACTCACCACATCTGGCCAAATATTGATAGCACATGCCTCTATTGTGTTCAATAGACATTCATCTTGGCCATGCTGCAAAAATCAGAATTACAGAAAATAAATTTGAGTCAGTTCCAAGCATCAAATTGATGCACTTTAGTATCTTATGAAACAAAAAATCAGTTAAGAAAATTTCAAATGAACAAATTGGTAGTTGTCAACCAACAGTTTCAGATATCAAAAAGAAAAGAAAAGAAGCCCTGAAGGACCTGGCATTCAAAGGTACTGTTGCCTTGGAGTCTAGCATTGCCCCAAGGGACAAGATTAATATCAACTATATCAATGAGCCGATTATAGAAAATTTTAGGTAAATCATCAACTACGAACTTGGCGCTGTAAGGGCAACAGCTCTCATAGTACAAACCCAATGACACTTTCTGGCATGAAATGGGAGGGACTGAGATGAAAAAAACCAAGAAAGCCAGAAAATGCAGTTTTGTCTGTTGGTGGATTGAAAACATTCCACTCTGAGTTCTGGAATTCAATCCCGGGGGAGAGGGGATGAAGAAACAAGAGTTCTTCCAATAAATAAGTCAGGGAAGAAAGAAACGTGGCTTTTGCTACCATATTGGTGGCAAACACTCGAGCAGTCACTAGTCTGCTATTAATTGGCTGGGAAAATAGTAGTTTTTTCCCCTTATTACTTTCGGGTATGCCCTTTCCTTGTGGGAGATTGGGAAAAGGAATGTGAGAAAATTTAATACCGTGGGAACCCAATTGATTTCTTTTCTTCTTTCACTTGTATTGAGTCCCATAAGTTTTGCTATTAGTACTCTTTTCTGCGTTTAAAACAAGGGTTTTGGATTGACAAAAGAACAGAAGAAAAAGATCTCATCTTGACGGTTAGGTAATAATAAAGTAATAAACCACAAAATATTTTCAATCCTTTTCACTGAAAGACAGTTGATGCAACTCAGAAAGTAGACCAAATTGACCAACGCACAGAATATCTATCATTAAACAAAATCAGTCTGAGATAATTTTAACAGAATTAGTGGGTAATAGCCAACTAACAGTTGAAAGACCTGGCATTCGAAAGTATTGTCGTCTTGGACTCTGGCGTTACCCCAAGGGACCAGATGGAGATTAACAAAATGAATGAGCCCATTCTCGAAGATTTTAGTTAAATTATCAACAATGAACTCTAAGCTGTCAGGGCAAAGGGTCTCATAATACAAATTTAGAGGCACTTGTTGGGATGAAATAGGAGAAATTGAGATGAAAAAAAGCAAGAAAGGGAGACAATAGACATAGAGTTTAGTCATTTTGTGGATTGAAAACACTGTCAGAACAAATTGGGTTCATGTGATTATAGCATTATTGGAATTGGAGAGACTACAATCCTGAAGAGGTTGCAGAGAAGAAAAGGTTAAATAAGCATTCTCGAAAATATAAGATAGTGAAAGAATCAAGAAAGAAATACTATCAAATATTGCTTTATTATCATTTGGGTGGCGAATTCTAACCCAATCCACCAGTCAGCTATTAGTTGGTTACAAAATATTGTACATTTATCTCATTTTGGGTTTATCCTACCTCTCATCCTGACCCAGAGGAATCCCAATTATTTCCTCTGCTCTTCTCTCTCGTAGTAAACTCGTTAAACATTACTCCATAAGTGCTATTATGTACCATCACTTAAAGCACCAGATTTTGGATTGAGGGGAAAAAATTTCCCATCTTGAAAGTTTGGTACAATTATCATAAACCTTTTTCCTATCCCCTTGACTGAATAAAAGTAGTTCAGACTGGTAAGTATACCAAAAAGACAAAAGGCCAATAAAAATCAAGAATAAAAAAAAAATCTATAATAAACACTTCAAATTCCTCTCACTGTTATGTATTTTATCAGTAGAACCAAACTTTGAAAATTAACCCAAAAGAAATAAAGAATTGTCCTTCCAATACAACCTGACATTTGATGGTACCATTGCCTTGGATTTTGGCGTTGCCATAAGGGATGAGCTTAAGATTGACGATATCGATGAGCCCATTATCGAAGACCTTATACAAATAGTCAACGATGAATCTGGAGCAGTATGGACAAAGGGTCTCGTAATACAACTCCAAGTTAACCTTCTCTTCCTCGGGAACAGTTGCAAAATTTGCAGAGCTGAAGCATGAAGCTGAACATAACAACGAAATGATCATAAGAAGAAGCAGATTCTGCCATAGAAATGGAATTCTTCGATCAGAGGCCATGGGATATCCAATGGATTAAAAAATCTTCGAAGGAGTAATCAGTAACTAGTGATTTATAGCTGGTTTGTCCTTTTTTCTTGTTCTTGGAGTCAAATTTCGACATGCATCTGGCTGGATATTTGGGAAATAGTTGTTGACTTCTTCTTTTGATAAATTGCATTTCTCACCTTTATAGACATTTTTTTGCATATAATAAAAATTTATCTCCAATTTTAATATGTACCACTCCTCCTATATTCATATTTATTTTTTTCTTTTCCATTCCATACAACTTTTTTAAACTTAGAGAATTATGAATTTACATAAATATTTATTTAATCTATAAATAAAAACGCTTCTTCTATTTTGTAGAATTCATAATTTATAAAATTGTGAATAGCTTTATTACTACAATGTTCTTTATATTATAATAATGCAATGAATAATTTTTATGGAAAAAAAAATCTCCTACTCGTGGCATTAAGTCAACCTTACTTTAAAGAAATTGAGAAATTCTTGTACAAACTTATTTTTGTTAATTGCATGTTAAAAGGAAAATAAATGAATCTAAAATGTACAGTATACAATATATACAATATAACCTAAAGTTATATAAAAATCAAATGGCATCTCAAGGTTCTCAATGAATCAAATGAATAAATCATTTTGGTTGAATAATTATTAATTTATTATTTAGAGGGTTGTCTTTTCTTCCACATATTTCAACTAATCACGTCTCTGAATTTAGTAATTTACATCGAAGTCACGTCAGTCAATAGAAACACTGGCGTTCGGACCTCTGTGGGCAAAGGGACAAAAAGGACACCTCTGGCTGCAAGGCAACCTTGAATTTTGTACCTGGCCTAGAATATAGCGCATATTAGTTGAATTGAAGCGAGATCTTTTACCAGGGCATTTTGGAAATCCATTTTTGGTAATAACTCTCTCTACAAGGACATCTTGACCATCAACTTCAGGACTATATATGAGTTGAAGTTAACCCAGGGCCCGGCCCTCATATTTTGGAGCTCAAAGTGAAAATTGAGAAGGAGCCCCAGGGGAGATACAATTTTTGCGATGCACACGATCAATACACAGACGAAAATAAAAAGAAGAGAAGAAAAACAAACTGTCACCATATATAAGATTTTTTTTTTTTTTAAAGAAGATAACTCTCTCATTGGCTATTGGCTCAAGCAAACACAGAAGAAAAGTAGTTCTTTTAAGAAGATAATTCTCATTGGCTGTCAGCTCAAGCAAATGCAGAAGGCAAGTAGATAATGTTCAATTCTCATCAGAGCTCCTATTTCATAATTATAGAATAATAATAATAATAATCATTTATGCTTGAACAGACCATAAACGGGTTACAAGAGTATGTATAAAAAAGTCATAAAAGAAATTAATAGTGAATTTGCACGATGCACTTTTAAATTATTAAGGAATTTTAAAATGGACAATTAAAAAAATACATTTTAACATTCAGAATTTTAAATTATTTGTTTAGAAATTAAAAAATAAAAAAAGATATAGATTTATGAAAGTTATATTATAATAATTACAGATTTTGTGAAATAGTGAACTTTCCTAATATGATAATAGAGAAAAATAAAAATCAAAGAAAAAAGAATAAAGTTTATCAAAATTCAGTTGTGAGATTTAAAACACCTATTTAGATAAATTTTGAATAAAAGATTTGAAGGGTTTAAAATCTCTTATTAAAAAACCAATGATTTTAAAAAATCTTCTAACTAAATTACCCAAATAAATATTTTATTATTTAAACTTTTAAAAAATTGAATGAAAATAAAAACTCTCTTAAAACATACATAAGTAGATATAACATCTTAAAAGCTCCAATGAAGTGAAGGTCCGAAGCAAGAGCTTGTCCAAAATGGTCTCAGGCCAGCCCTGAGTTATAAATATATATACACTTTCCTTTTTAAGTTTAAATTATAATATTTTAAGAAAAAACTCAAACGCCAATCAAAAGCTAGACTTCTGTTGCCTTTTGTTCAAGCTCGAACTTCGTTACATACCTCCATCACTACCTATACATTATAAGAGGCTTAAAAACCATATGTTTCACATCACAGGGTTCTTAATCAGAAATTATACTTGAATAGAAGACATTTTCTTGTTGACACCCAACAGCTTCCGCTGTTTCAAGTTTATACTGCCAGAAAGCTCCACTGCTTAATAGTCTCAAGATCATAGGCAACCCTCAATTATTTTTGGAGCACGTAGGCACAGGACAGAAGTCGATTAGATTACAATTCTAAATCGCATCTGATAGAAATACATTAACGATTCAGTTCAGAAGGAGCTAGCACTGATACTGTCTGCCCAGTATGGTTCCTGATCAAGAAATAAATCCCTTGCTTTTCAAACTCTCAACAGAATCTCTGATAATTTGCTCCATTGAAATGAATTCTAAGCCCATATCCATCATCTTTTTAGCACCATCCTTGGCCCTCAACAATCCAGGTTGAGTATCCTTGGGTAACCTATAAGAATTGCAACAACGAATCAATAACTCCCTCATTTGAGAAATTACCTAAGAGTTCTTCCTTTCTATAGGCCATTGCAAAAGGCATAAAATATGTAAACAAAAATGTGACAGTAAAAGATGTATACGGTGGTCCTCCTCAGAACGAAATTTGGCAAGAGATAATAAACGCATGGTAGTGTGTCAGATTAATTCTAGCGTGACATTCTTCAAGAGGAAAAAGTACAGTTAATATTCTAAATATACTCTCTAAGGATGTAGATCAAAAGAACTTTACCTGGGCAAGTTATATTCAGGGTACAGTTCTGCAACTTTAGCAGCAAAGTCACCATAATGTGATATGGCTTCAACACACAAATGCCTTCCAGTCGAAGATGGGTTTTCATATACCATAATGTGTGCTAAGGCCACATCTTTAACATGGACTAATCCCATAAAGAGGTCCTCATATATCTCAGTCCAACCTAATTGCAAAAGAAAATGAGAAGACTACTTATAGCCTTTAAGTACAAATCTTCTACCAAAAGAAAACAATGTCTTTGAGTTCAGCACTTATAGAGGAATTAAAATTTCATAAGTTTAATGAGGTGGTTTGCTTTTGTCTCTAATATCTCATGATGATCAACCACTATTACCTTTAAAAGTTGCCATTTGTATTTGTGGAATTCAAACTATGACAAACTTCAGAATGAACGCAGTTGTGTGGCTTAGGAAGCTTAATATTCGTCTGACATTTCCAAGCAGGCATATTCGACGTGAAGAAACAAGTCTTTAAGAGAAACAAACAAATTACCCTGAAGAAGGCGAAGAACTACAAACATGCTTGCATTTAAAATCGGAGGAAGGATAGGGCCCATCACATTTCCAGGATTCACCACTACAACATCCAAGCCTTTCTCATTAGCAAATTCCCAAGCAGCCTTTTCAGCAAGTGTTTTTGAAAGTGTATACCATAGCTAGCAGCACAACACAAAAAATCAGATGAACATCCAGCAAAACACCAAGCCACTTCAGATTAAGTTTCAGTAAGAAGATCATTTTAAGTTAACAGAGGGGTCCTTAATTAACAAGTACTACATGGACATTGAGTGAACAGCTTAGAACAAGTTAAGGTTGCTCTATTGATTAAAAGAAAACACAGATGATCCAGAATCAGAAAGTGACAACCCTCAGGGTGTTGAACATCGTGCCCTGCAGCTTTTCCAATGCATGCATCTTCACTCCAAACCATAATTCTAAGAAATTACCTCAAATCCATCTTTAAGTCGTCTTTCTAAATCGCTTTTCCTATCATATGATAAAAATGCAATCCCTTCAGAGCCATCTCAGAGAATTGAAATAACACAATCACACGTACCTCTAAAAGATGATTGCTTTCGACTTGCCACTAGAATTTAGATAAGCATTTTGAGCATAGAATTAAAAGTTACGACACCCATTAGTGGTACGGCAATGAGTTAATGGATTCATATCCTCGGTGGTTAATTGTTGCTCTAGGAAAATAAATTTGTTCAGCGAGGTTAAATTAATAATTAATTCTCTTACTATTCTAAAATAAATAAATAAACAAATCTGCACGCCCTATAGAAAGGAAGTAGCAATTAATTAAGTTTGACGCGAGTTATTACCTCCTTCTGCCTGCAATATTCTTCGTCAGTCCAGCACTCTTATTTTTTACTCTATCGGCCGGCCAATTAGGGCTTGGGACAATAGCTGCAATAGAAGATGTCACGATCACACGCCGAACCCCGAGTTCCTTGGCGGCCGTCAGTACATTACTTGTGCCTTTAATGGCCGGCGCCAATAGCTCATTCTTCCATCAACCAGCAAACCGCAAAGTTGTAAGGTATCAGGATCACTAGAAGGTAATCACAAATGTACTTAGAAGCAGTGAAGAAATTACCTCCGGATCGTGAACTTTATCGACAATGCAGGGAGAAGCAAGGTGAAAGACGCCTGTGGTGCCAATCATGGCAGCGACAATGGAATCATAGTTAAGAAGGTCCATTTCAAAGAGACGGAGACGGGATTCTGCGCCTTCTAGGGCTAATAGATGCTTCGTCTCTTTCTCATCCTCTGCAAAGAAGATAATTAGATAATGTAATACGAAGAAGGGAGAAAATGGAAGAAAATGATAGTGGGATTGAAGGGTAAAAGAGAAAGGGAGATGAGAACTGAGATTTTTAACGGTGGCGTGAACGGTGTAGCCGCGTTCGAGGAGGAGACGGAGCAGCCAAGAACCGATGAAGCCGCTGCCTCCGGTAACGCAAACCACTTCTCCTTCTCTTCTAGTAGTGGCCATTGACGAGCAATTTTCTTCCTTAAGTAACTCTTCAATTCAGTTCGGACGTGCAGTGGTTTCGAGTTTCAGACAAGATTAAGGATAGTATTTTAAGGGATTAGATAAGATTCAAGAGTAGTGGAGTCTGGAGTGTGATTTGATTTGGTGATTGTTACGAAAATGCAGAGGTTGCTGTGGATTATCCCAGGTGGCGTTCTGTCTGGACGAGGATCCTCATCAATATAGGCTACGAGTTCGTTTAAGTGCAACGTTTATAAAAACTTCAGTAAAGTTTTCACTCGTACTAGAGTAAGAATTTTGTGGGTGCTACACCTACTCGAATCCAATTCCGAAATAGGTAATTGGGTATAAAGTAATTTTGGATACGGAAATTTCGATATTATTTAAATGATAATATTAATTTTATTTATTTTTATATTATTTATAAATTTTTTATTTTTTTATTTTTTTATTCATTTCATAAAATGTATTGAATAAATTATTTATTTTTAATTATAAAATATATTATTATTTTTTATGATTATTATATATGTTATTTATAAATTTATCTTTATTTTCTTAAAAAAGAAAAAAAGAGAATAAATTTTTTATTTTAAAAAATATATTAAAATAAATAAAAATATGATGTGAAGTAAAAAATATTTTTTAATTCGTATAAAATTATTTAAAAGATTTAGGTGACTGAAGTATTTGTATAAAATTTTGAATAATTGATCGTTAGAAAACAAAAAATGTTGATTTCCTTCATAACGAGAACACTATATATATGAGACCAAAGCTAAAAGTAGCAACTAATCTTGCTGTCATATCAACGTTCCATTAGAGTTTTTGAATCAAAGATTTAAGGCCACGAAGTGGATATATGTGTACAAGGCCTTTCATTGGTGACAAGTGGGTTATCTTATTCTTTTGTTAGACGAAGGTTAAAGAGGTAGGAACCATAATGAAATCGGACAATAATCTTAAGTTCACACACAAAATTTCGTAACTAAATTGCTTGAGACGTAGCTTCATGACATGATATAAATTCAGCTTTCATTATAGAATATGTAATAATAGACTGCTTGACACTCTTCCATGAAATGACTCATACATCTAATATAAAAATATATCCTGAGTTAGACTTTATAAACTTTTGACAACCTATAAAGTCAGAATCTGAGTATCCAACAATTTCAAGACGATCACTGTGTTTATAGGTGAACATATAATCTTTAGTACCTTGAACATATCGCATCACATTTTTTACTGTTTTCCAGTGATCTAAATTTGAATTACTCTGGAACTTCCCAAGCATACAAATTGCAAAATAAATATCTAATCGTGTGCAAGTTTGTAGATATATTAGACTTTCAACGGCAGATGCATATAGAATTTTTTCCATTTGATATTTCTCAAAAATATTTTGAGTATATCGACTTTCAAATTTATCACCTTTGACTACAGGGGCTGGGCTTGGAGAACAACTTTGTATTTGAAATTTTTCAAGAGCTTTGTTTATAAAATATTTTTGAGATAATCCAAGAGTACCTTTAGATCTATCTCTAAAAATCTCAATCTCAAATACGAAAGATGCTTCTCTCATATCCTTCATGTCAAAGTTCTTTGAAAGATAATTTTTAGCATTTTGCAATAAACTTAAATCATTAGTTGCAAGTAAAATATCATCTACATATAAAATAAAAAATATGAAATTACTCACACTGACCTTTAGATATACACAATCATCAAATGTATTTGCTTGAAAATCAAATATAGTAATGGTATTACGAAACTTAAGATACCACTGATGGGAAGCTTGTTTAAGACCATATAGACTTTTTAAACTTGCAAGCTAGTTGTCATTTTCCATATTCCTCAAAACCTTCGGGTTATTCCATATAAGGCTGCAAATGAACCGAGCTCGAGCTCGATCGAGTTTGAAAATTTGAGCTCGAGCTTGGGCTGGTTTGGCTCGTTTGCACTCTTAGTTCCATATAGATTTATTCATCTAGATTCTCATTTAAAAAAACTGTTTTCACATACATTTGATACAACTCTAAATCAAAATATGCTACTAATGCCATGAGAATTCTAAATAAGTTTTTCTTCGAAACATGAGAGAAAGTCTAATTATAGTCAATACATTCTCTTTGAGTGAATCCTTTTACAATCAACCTAGCCTTATAACGGTCAATATTACATTTTGAATCCTTCTTGGTCTTAAAAATCCATTTGCACTTAATGGGGACAAAATTATTAGGTAATTCAACCAATTCCTAAACTTGATTAGTTTTCATAGATGTCATTTCATCTTTCATAACATCCATCCATTTATCGGATTCATTACTACTCATGGTTTGTGAAAACATCAATGGATCTTCACAAATACCAGTTTCATCTAGTTCTTGCAAGTACATTAAGTAATCATTCGAAATTGCAGATTCTTTTGCCTTTCAGACTTGCGCAAATTTTAAGAATTATTTTGTGTACTTAAATTCTTGAATTGATCAATAGAAATAGAATTTTTTTTATGAAGTGATGAAAAATCTTGAACATTTTCCCCTTGAGTATCTAAAATGAGAGAATCATTAGATTCATTTGTTCGGGATTCATGTTCATTTCTTTTTTTCTATTACTTCAACTATTATTTTCATGTTCCAAGAATTTTGCATTATTGGTTTCAATAATTCTCGTAAAATGATTATGACAATAAAATCGATAACCTTTTGATCTTTCTAGATAACCAATTAAGAAAGAACTAATGGTTCTCAAATCCAATTTCTTTTCATGTGGATTGTAAAGTATAGCTTTAGCCGAACAATCCCAAATATGTATATGATTTAAACTAGGTTTCCTACAAACCCATAATTCAAATGGTGTTTTAGAAACAACCTTTGTAAGAACCCTGTTTAATATATACATAGTTGTCTTAATAGCTTCATTCCACAAAAATATTGGAAGAGTTGAGCCACTAATCATACTATGAGCCATATCCAACAATGTTCAATTACGTCATTCAACAACACCATTCTACTAAGGCGTTCCTGACATTGTATATTGCGCAATAATTCCATTTTCTTGAAGGAATCTAGCAAATGGCCATAAATTACGATCACAATCATCGTATTTGTCATAATATTCACCATCTCTATCAGATCTAATAACTTTAATTTTCTTATCTAACTGATTTCCCACTTCTGCATTGAAGATTTTAAATATAGTCAAGACATCAGATTTTTCCTTAATCAAATAGATATAACCATTACGTGAAAAATCATCAATAAAGATGATAAAATATTTTTCTTCACTTATGCAGGAAGGAAAATGTCCACAAATATTATTATGAATAACTTCAAGAATTCCAGAACTTCTAGTGGTAGTTTTTTTTATACATTTAGTTTTCTTACTTTTAATGCAATCTATACAAGTACTAAAATCCATAAAGTCTAAAGTTTGTAAAACTTCATTCTTTACAAGTCGATCAAGTTGGTCTTTAGAAATATGATCCAAGCGTTTATAGCACAACATAGATGAAGTTTCAGAATTATGACTTCTTTTGGTGCCAACATTAACATTCACATGTAGGGTAAGAAGGGAGTTAGAGAAAGAAGAATCAAATTTAATTTATATAAACTATCAAACAGAACTCCACAATCAATCTCAACATTTTTATTGAAAATAACAAGTGATTTATTCTTAAATGAAAGGTATAACCAATCAAGTCTAAACGAGACAAAAAAAAAACCAAATTTCTAGAAAATGAAGGTATATAAAAGGTATCATGAAAGTCAAAAAAGTAGTCAGAATTAAGAATATGTCTATAGGTTCCAATGGTTTCAACTTTTGATAATTTTTTGTTCCCTATCATTATGGTCTTTTCCTTTGTCATTGGTTGACGGGTTGTAAGAAATCCCTGCAAGTTATTAGATAAATGAATAGTTACACCAGAATCTAACCACTAAATATTAGAAGGAACATTAATCAAATTGGTCTCAAAACACATAAATGAAAAGAAATTATCTTTCTTTGAAAACCAATTATTTCGTTTCAAGCAATCTATTTGCTTATATCCCTTCTTTTTGCAAAAATAGCATATTATGTTCACATCACCATCAACCGATGTAGATTCACCTTTACATTTATATGTTACATTTATATGGTGGTTTAAGACCATTTTTTTTTTGTCTTTTTAATAAGTCTATTAGCTTTATGACTTTGAGAGACCATATGGACCACATGCAATCTTTCTTTTTTCAATCTCTCCTCTTCTTGCACACACATTGAAATGAGTTCATTCATAGTTCACTTATCCTTTTGTGTATTAAAAGTGATCTTGAATGGACCATGCTCATTAGGAAGAGAATTGAGCACGAATTGCACAAAAAATGACTCAGAAATAGTCATTTCCAAAGTTCTAAGTTGTTCTGTCAAGTTATTTATTTCCAAAATGTGTTCTCGCACACCATTAGTCCCATCATATTTTTTAGTAGTCAAAGTAGTCATAAGCGTACCTGTCAATACTTTGTCAGAAGTTTTAAATTGTTTTTTCAATGAAAGTCATGAATTCTTTTGCCTTTGTGGATTCCAGAATTAATTTGAGAATATGTTTTGCAATTTTGCTTCTAATAATCATCAAGCTTAGGCAGTTAGAACGTTCTCATGTCTCAAAGATTATCTTGTCTACCTTAGAACTTTCTAAAGTGAGTTGTGATGGCTCATTAATCATTAGCATAAGTCCAAGTCTAAACACCCTAAAGTGATAAGAACTTAGTCTTTTCAATCTGAATAGCTTGTCTCATTCAATTTTGAAATATTAGCTAAACCACCTGAAAATGATATTGGAATAATTGCTGAAAATTTACACAAGAAAAATTATAAGATTACATATTAAGAGTAATCCAGTGCATCACCAAGCTTTTCTACCTTTGAGTTGACATGCTAGAGATTAAATCTATAATAAGTGAGTAACCATTATTCACTTACAATTCATAATTTATAATATCCATATGTTATATACATTTGAATAAAATAACAAATCTATCATAAAAATAATTATAGAAAATATATCACATTTGGGTAATACATAATCTATAATTAATATAACTATAATGCTTATACAACCATCAATATTAGTTTATATATATATATATATATATATATAATTTAAATTGAATCACTTTGGTGACACAACCTCATCAATTAAAACTCCATAAATAGTGATTGTATTAAACTTTTCATAGTCAAACAATACATTAATGTGACTGAAAATATTTTACTTCAATCTTGAAATCAAAGAATATGATGTTTGAAGAAAAATACTAATGGATCAAAAATCAATTCATCATATTAAAATATAAGATAATTGAGGACATCATAACATATATAATATACTTTTTAAAGTAATTAGCAAAACTAATAAGAATCACCTTGAATGTAATATAACTTAGAATGTAATATAACTTAAAAGTATATATATATATGCACATAAATATAAAATTCATAAATCAAATGATTTAAGAGTATGACTTAAAGTATGGCTCTATATCACTTATTAGAAAATAAAATGATCATTAGGTATACTCAAACATGAATAATATAAGATATAATATATCATTTGTATTTTGAGACATGATAAACAAGGATGATTATTGATATTCTCTCTCCTAACTCTCTTATATATTTGTCTCTCTTATATATTTGTCTATAATGATGAGATAACACACAACTTGATTAAGTAAAGAGATTGACCAATTACTCTATTTATAGACAATAGTATCACACTTCCCATCATAAGTCATTTAGTATGACTCCTTAATTCTTCCTCTTGTAACTCTTGTAACATATGAAATTTATATAATGTAACTCACCTCCATATTCTATTGTTCTAAATTAGTGAAGGTAATGGTCTTTAATAAAGAAGAGTTCTCCATATAAATCACCTCTATGTTCTAAATTAGTGAAGGTAATGGTCTTTAATAAAGAAGAGTTACACTAAAAAGTGGTCCTTAATTTAGTAGTTACAACTTTAATTATAACATTCTAATTATAATTAATTGAAGTGTAGGTTACATTAAATGATGTTAGTGATCATAAAAATCATATTCTAACATTTCATAGAAGAGAAACTGACATTTTGTTGTTAACACACAACAGCTTCAGCGTTTTCCAGTTTACACTGCCAGAAAACTCCATTGCTTAAAGAGTATCAAGAACATAGGCAACCATAACTTATTTCTGGATCGTGTAGGGTCAGGACAGAAGTAGATTATATTACAATTCCAAACCTCGTCTGATAGAAATACATTAGCGAATTCAGTTCACAAGGAGCTAGCACTGACTCTGTCTGCCCAGTATGGGTTTCCTGATCAAGAAATAAGTCCCTTGCTTTTCAAACTCTCAACAGAATCCCTGATAATTTGCTCCATTGGAATGAATTCTAAGCCCATATCTATCATCTTTTTAGCACCATCCTTGGCCCTCAACAATCCAGGTTGAGTATCCTTGGGTAACCTGTAAGCAACAAGGAAAAATAACTCCCCGATTTGAGAAATCACCTATGAGTTCTTCCATATATGAGCTACAGTCCCTATCTTGGCTTCAATGCTACCCAATAAAGCTGGAAAGCAATAAGCATATTCTGGAAAAGAATAAGATCAACCGAGTAATAATGCTTTTGTGCTGGGCTGCTGCCTAACCATAGTAATGTACTACAACTGTCTTATTCAAACTCCAACTCATTGGATGCATGGCAGGAGAACAAGAGGAAGATACACTCATGCAATCTGTTCCTAAACCCCTCCCCCCCCCCCTTCCCAAAAGGCAATATAGTTAGATCTTCTGTAACAACTTCCATGTTTTATATATGTAGAACCTTTTCTTACTTTTGAAAATAGATCTGAAAATTTGGAACAAGTATGTCATCTGGCCATCAAAAAGCATAAAACAATATGTACATAAAAATGTGACAGTAAAAAGATGCATATGGTCTTCCTCAGAATGAAATTTGGAAAAAGATAATAAAGACATGGTATTGTGTAGTATTAATTCTAGCATTACATGCTTCAAGGAGAAAAAGTACTCTCTAAGGATGCAGATTGAAAGAACTTTACCTGGGCAAGTTATATTCAGGATACATTTCTGCAACCTTAGCAGCAAAGTCACCATAATGAGATATGGCTTCAACACACACATGTCTTCCAGTGGAAGATGGGTTTTCATACACCATAATGTGTGCTAAGGCCACATCTTTAACATGGACTAATCCCATAAAGAAATCGCCGTATGTCTCAGTACAACCTAAATGGTAGAAGAAAATGAGAAGACAACTTATAGCACGAACTTTAAGCACATATCTTCTACGAAAAGAAAACAATGTCATTTTTTAAAATCAAAACGGTGGATCAAAGAGTATATTACTTGTGAGCAAAAGCTGTACATGTGTTGGTTACAAAATGTCCCTATATCAATTCATAAGTTTGAACATAAAGCAATTGTACAGCCCTATTCAAAATGTTTCTAACTAGCCATAGAGGTTGATCAACAAAATAGGGAAGAACTCCATGATACTCTTGGTTGCAAGAGTACCAAAGGGCATGAACGATTTGGCAGAAAATAAGATTTCAATGCTTGATGTGTTTCAACTCATTTAACTTTTTCTCCCAAGTTAAGGTCAATCCATTCATGCTCCTTAGTGCTTCTCCAAAATTTAGTACAAACAGCGTCTAGAAGTAATTTGAGCCACACGGCACGAGCCTTTGGGGAGTCCCTGACTGGTGTAAGGTATCCTCTTACCAGTGGCCGCATCTCATATGAAGTAGGATAAAATAGGAATATGTGGATGAAAACAATGTTCTTGAGTTCAGCACTTCTGAAGGAATTAAAATTCCATGAGTTTAATGAGGTGGTTAGCTTTTGTCTCTAATATTGCATGATGATCAACCACTAATACCTTTAAAAGGTGACACTTGCATTTGTGGAATTCAAACTATGACAAACTACAGAATGAACACAGTTGTGTGGCTTAGGAAGTTTAATATTCATCTGACATTTCCAAGCAGACATATTCGACGTAAAGAAACAAGTCTTTAAGAGAAAACTACAAGAGATTTAAGTTTTCAAGCAAATTACCCTGAAGAAGGCGAAGAATCATTAACATGCTTGCATTTAAAGTCGGAGGAAGGATAGGGCCCATTACTGTTCCAGGATTCACAACTACAACATCCAAGCCTTTCTCCTTAGCAAATTCCCAAGCAGCCTTTTCAGCAAGTGTTTTTGAAATCGGATACCATAGCTAGAAGCACACCACAAAAAACATATTAATATCTGGCAATACATCAGGCCACTTTAATAGTAGTTTCAGTAAGCAGATCATTTTAAGCTAACAGCGGGGCCCTTACTTAACAACAAATACTTAACGGCATTGTGTATACAGCTTAGAACAAGTTAAGAGTGCTCTAATGATTAAAAGAAAACAGAGACATGATCCAGAATCTGAAAGTGATAACCCCAGGGTCTTCAACATAAAGGGAAGTCCCTGCAGCTTTCCTAAATGCATCTTCACTCCAAAGAAAAAGTCTAAGAAATTACATCAAATCCATCTTTTAAGTTTATTTCTAAACGTGCTTTTCCTCATTTAAATGATGACATATACAATCCCTTCAGAACCATCTCAGACAATTGAAATAACACATTTTTGCACATACCTCTAACAGATGCTTGCTTTTTACACGAGAATTTAGACAAGCATTTTGGGCATGGGATAAGTTACCACACCTATCAGTCGTATGACCATGAGTTAATGTATTCATCCTTTGGTGGTTACTTGTCGCTTTAGGAAAATAAATTTCTTTAGCGAGGTTAAATAAATCATTAATTATCTTATTATTCTAAAATAAAATATGCACATCATAGAGGAAAGAAAGAAGCGGCAATTAATTAAGTTTAACGCTGAGTTATTACCTCCTTCTGTCTGCAATATTCTTCGTCAGCCCAGCATTCCTCGTTTTTGACCCTATCGGCCGGCCAATTAGGGCTTGGGGTAATTGCTGATATAGATGATGTCACGACCACACGCCGAACACCGAGTTCCTTGGCGGCCGTCAGTACATTATTTGTGCCTTTAATGGCCGGCGCCAATAGCTCATTCTTCCATCAACCGGCAAACCGCAAAGTTGAAGGTATCAGGATCACTAGCAGGTAATCACAAATATACTTAGAAACAGTGAAGAAATTACCTCCGGGTCGTGAACTTTATCAACAATGCAGGGAGAAGCAAGGTGAAAGACGCCTGTGGTGCCAATCAAGGCCGCGACAATGGAATCATAGTTAAGAAGATCCATTTCAAAGAGACGGAGACGAGATTCTGCGCCTTCTAGGGCTAATAGATGCTTCGTCTCTTTCTCATCCTCTGCAAAGAAGATAATTAGATAATGTAATACGAAGAAGGGAGAAAATGGAAAAAAATTGAGAGTGGATTGAAGATTAAAAGAGAAAGGGAGATGAGAACTGAGATTTTTAACGGTGGCGTGAACGGTGTAGCAGCGTTCGAGGAGAAGTCGGAGCAGCAAAGAGCCGATGAAGCCGCTGCCTCCGGTAACGCAAACCACTTCTCCTTGTCTTGTAGAAGTAGCCATTAACTAGCAATTTTCTTGCTTTGGTCACTTAAACTTTGAAGGCGACCTGTCGTTGGTTTCGAGTTTTCAGACAAGATTAGGGGTAGTAATTGAAGGGATTAGATCAAATTTAGGAGTAGGATTTGATTTGCTGTGGATTATCCAGGTGGGGTCCTGTCTGGACGAGGATCTTGTTGTTGTTCTTCTTCTTTCTGAAAGAGATCATTATTTATCGAACGTGTATATTAGTCATTCCGTCACCCAAAGATTAGAACTTAATTTTTTTCAAATCGCATATTAAGAAATGACAATTTAATTTAATTGAGGAATAAATTTTATATATATTTATTCATATATGTTTTTATTTATCCTTAATTACTTAAATTATTTTAAAACAAATAAACTAATATATTTTTCTTGAAAATACAATTTCAAATATCTCTTATTGTTGAATATTAATGTTTAGTTTTAAAATTTATTTCCCAAAAGTAATTATGATTTAGTTTTAATGTATTAATCTAATATAAAAGTAGTTTGTAATTTATAACAAAAAATAGTAATTAAGAGTACAGGTGAAAATAAAAAATAAAATATAAAATTTATATAAAAAGTGAAATATATTTTTGAAACAATTAAAAATGAAATAATAAATTATTTTGTATAACAAAGTAATATACTAATAATTTACAAAGTCAAAGCTGGTCAATCATTAGGGTTGTTTCTATCAAAATATCTATGAAGACTATCTTCATCATTATATATTCTGGGCCCAAAACTTGTAATTTGGTACAAGGATTGATCGATTCAATAATAAGATTACAATTTCAATTCGTATTTGAAATATTGTTTAAAAAAAAGAAAGAAAGAAACAACTCTATAGTCTCATTTCCCATTAAGAGTGGCTTTTTGAACTAAATTTTGATTAATTGGCCTAAAGTAATTTTGAATACTAGAGAATTTTAATTATATAATATATATATATATATATACATATATTCTTCAAGAAGATTAATGTTATTTTAATGTATAATTTGATGGTTTAATTTACTCTATTCAAAGATTTATATTCTTTTTAATAGATAATATTAATAAAGTATTGATTTTTTAATTTTTTTTTTTAAAAATTGTCTTGTCTCGATACATTAATAAGTCTGTCTGCATATCTAATCTTTCATGTTCTTCATCTCAATGTATTCATTATTAATCGTATATCTAATTGTATAAATAAATTATTTATTCTATTTTTTTCAAAGAAATATTATATATACTATGCAATTATATATATATATATATATAATAGACACGTATATTCTACATTTTTTTTATATATTATAGTATAATTATGGCATAACAAATTAACTAAGTTAATAAATATTGCCCCATATGTTTCATTTAAATTGTTTACCATTCTTTTTAGTTCGATTCTAATTTTAATACTTTGCTTTTATAATTTTACCTTTGTATAATTTTGGAGATATAAATTTGACATTCTAGAAATATATAAAGCATTAAATTTAATATGTTTTGAATGAAACACAGTACAAAAACATAAAAATGAATACTCATTAGCATTTTTTTAATGAGATTGTTATTAATGAATAAAAAAATGCTATTTTAGATGAGTTGTTCAATATTTATTGAGGACTACATTTCTTATGAAATATTATTTAGTATCAAACTTTAAAATCATTTTACTAACACAATAGCAATTAAATTATGATAATTTAAAATTTTTAATTGTATAATTATCATTCCTAATACATTTGTTAATTTTAGTCAAAATTTAAAGTGAATAATTGAAATAAAATTGATAAAGTACTAGTCAAAGATATCCAATAGACCAATGATTTATATAATTGAGAAAATGCCATGTAAGCAAAATGAAAATTAAAATACCTTAATAATCTCCAATAAATATTAATGCAACAACTTCGCAAACTGACAATATGCAAAGTTATTGCCATACTCCCCCTCTTTTCTCATCTCTTCTTTTTCCTCTCTTGTTGTGCTATTGCAACTTCCTCTTGGATTTTTCTCTTCTGACCGATATATATATATGAAATGATAGTAACATTAAATAGATGATTTGGCTAAAACATCCACAAATGAATGTAATACCATTTAGAGTAATTAAGCGCAATACAAAAGAATATATAAAGCATTAAAACAAAGGAGATTCCACAAAATGCACTACAAATTATCCAAAGAAAAGTAGAGTAGACACAGATTTTTCCATTGACATAGTCAATAAGTTCAGTCTCATCAAAGTAGAGACTCTTAACCTCAACATAGATTGTTCGAAATTTGAGTAAGGGTCAAAATCCATATTATCACATCTGACACTAATCATTCCATAGTTAACGATGTTAACTTCTCTGCAAATGAATTCATGTATTTGAAATGTTAACAAGTTATGACATATGACTTGAAGATTTGCAACAGCAAAATGTATGGAAATACATAAAACCACACAAAACTTAGCTAAAAACTATCAAAGCCAACATCCTCCAAGAAAGGAGTAGAAACTTTAAAGATTTAGAGAGAGAAAGTGAAACTCAAGATAAAGAGTTTCACATATTTATTGAAAATACTTTAAAATAGAGAAAAAAAAATCTAGTCAAGACCAAAGCTTGAGCAAAAATTGAAACTTTGATTTAGCCAGAAAAATGCATATTCAGATTAAAGAGAGGTCAGAGATGAGAAGCTTATGAGAGAGCGTAGTTCGTGGATGACCCATTTCTCTCCCATGACCAAATTATGACTCTATCTTCCACTAAAGTCTTGATCTTGATAAAATATTTTATTATGTGTTATTTTTATAATTATTTCACACTTTATTTTTTTAACAATCCTAGAAAATCTCTCTTATTGGTGTATTTTTTTTATCTATTTCTAAAATGTTTCTATGTGTTTGGATACTAATATTCATAGATCAATGCTTGTTTCTCAATTCTCTTAGAAATTCTTGTTTACCTAGATCAAATATGAGTCTTTTTTTTTTCTGGATTCTAAGGCAATTTGTGAAGTCATTGAAACATGAGTTTTTCAAATTGTTATTTAAGAATCAAACCACATGAGGATCCTGTTTGAGGACTTAAAAGATGATGTTGAGAAATAGATTGTTGGGTGTTTGTTTTGTTTTCATTGCATTTTCTCCATCCTTGGTTTATGGGGTAGGTGATATATTTTCTCAATTATCATACATTTGTAACCTATGTTTCAGTATATATATATATATATATATATATATATATATATATATATATATATACCACAACTTCTAATGCAACTTAATATATGTATATATAGATTTATTCTTATGCATAATTTTGAAGGGTTAACTTGCTCTTGAATTTTTTATTCTTTTTCAAAGAAAGAACTTTTAGTTAAAAAACGTTTAACTTTTACTCTAAAAAGTTTAAAATATTTGAATTTTACACTTTTGTTATTGTTCATTGTCAATTGAATTATAACTTATAACTTATTTAAATATAAATGAATAATTATTTTTATTTTTGTTTAAGAAAAATGTTGAAACTAAAGAATTTATTTTTATACCATACTTTTCATCATACCTTTCACTTGAATAATTAAATAATAAAAATAATAGCAATGTTGCTCATTATATATTTTTAGGAGTGGCAAAATGGATGTAAAACCAATAAACATAAAAAACTATCAATAATTAAATGGATTTGATTAACTCATATAATTTAAAAGGACATTCATTTAAATCCATTTATCTAATGGATATCCATTAAATCCAATAAAAATTCATTTAAAAAGTCAACACTTGGTCAATTTCATTAATTAAATATAACTAATTACTCTTCAAACAAAATATTTAATTTATAATTGATTACTAATATATATGTTGTAATTTCAGATTTTTTATGAAAACATATAATTGTTTTTACATTTTCTAATTAAATATATATAGTAACATATATATTAATTTTCTATATTCGAAAAAATGACTTTTTTGAAAGTATCGACTCCCTTGGATCATCGTAACTAGTAGTCACTCGAAGATAAAATGAATGAACTTGACTTCCAATTTAACTCCAAATATTTTGCAAAGCTGTGAATCATTTCCCTCTATATTCAAGGGCTAAAAATAAATTCAAATACTTATTGAGAAAATCAAAGATTTAGGAAAGAAAATTATACTAAGAGGTCCTATTTCTCAATTTCTTTTATTTCCATTTAATTTATTGTTTTAAATTTTTCCCCAATATATATGTATATATTATATACAAATTGACATTATATTTTTCATAATTTGTATAATCTATTTTCCAAATCCTAGTAATTTCTTTTGAATATGGGTATAAATAATATAAATGACATTGTGATAATTAATTTAATACAATTGCAAATTATATGGATAAATGAATGTTCATGAATATTCATAAATCATTTAGATTCAAACCATTTAAATTATTTATCAATAATAGATCATAAATAGTTTAAACTTAAATGGATTGATATCCATTTAAATTTATTCAGTTTGGGAGACTCTCTCCCCTTGCTACTTCTCATTCAATAAATAAAATTAACTTTCCAAAAAAAGGAAAAGGAAAAGAAAAAACAAACTATATATCTAAAATTTATCTTAAAAAAAGCTATACTTCAGATACAAAGTTATTTTTTTAAAAGGGAAATACAAAATTATTTTAAATTGAAAATTATCAAGATATATACTTCATATATAAGTTGTTTACTAATTTTGATAATTTTTAAAATATCTTTACAATTTCCTTTTTACTTAATTTTCTAAGTAATTTAGATAATTTGACCAAATAAAGACTTTACCAGTAAAGTTTAAATTAATTAAGATTATTTTCACTAATTTTGTTTACTAATTTTGGTAAAAATTTCTTTACAATTTATTTTTACTTTTCTAAGTAATTTAGATAATTAAACCAAATAATGAATTTACCAGTAAAATAATTATTCTTTGTACTTTGTTCTAAAAGAAATTAAGAAAATTCATTATATATATCAAGTCAAGTAAAACTGTTCATATTTCCTAATTCTTTTGGAAATGATTATTAGAGAAGTCCTTGCAATTATGGTAATTGAGAAAAAGATCAAGGGTAATTGTTAGATATAAGGTTATATAAGAGATAAAAAAGAATATAATTTTAATGTAAAGAAAGGTAAAAAAAAGTAAGGAAAGTAAAAAAAAAAAAAGAATTTTGTTCACAAAATCTTGGTTCTTCCAATTCAAATTGAATCTTTGCATATTTATTTTATGATTTTTAGAATTAAATGTTCAATATTTAAATATATATTATTTTTATTTAAAGTTATTTTAGTACTAAAATTTTAAAAAATTGATTGAATATAAGTGTAGATAATAAAATTACACTAAGAAACTTAATGAATATAATTACAAATAATTACAAATATATATATAAATGGATGTCCATAGATATCTATAAACCATTTATAAGTGAATCACAAATTGATTGGACTTAAATGAATTTATATCCATTTCAATTTATTCAAATGGATTTGGATAACCACCTTGCCACCTATATATATATTTAGAATGAAATTAATTTGGATCTTATGACTGAAATTCTTAAAAAATTTCCTTCTATTTTACAATTAATATAAGTATTATTTAGAAAATGAGAAAATTGTCCGCAAAGTCCATTAGGTTTGTGTCGCTAGGTGCATTAATCCTTTATGATTTTTTGAATGTTTGTTATCCTTTATATTTTTTTAGACCTACACACTTGTTACGCTTCATCAGCACATTGGTACTTTTGACAAAAAATCAACCGTTTTATAATTGGAAAAAACTCATTGGTTGAACTCGTTACAATATATATTTTCATTTTTTGTCCTTTCCAAAACACTCATGTGCAAATTCCGACTAGATTTAGATATAGAAGTAGTGAAAAGGATCAATTTGACAACTTAACATATTTTGAGGATAAAAGTTAAAAATAATCATAGAAGACCAGATGTCTAGCACCAGAAATATTAGGGGTGTGTTGGGCCATTCACTTGCTATCAAATACTAATTTTTACCAATTGTTAGAAAAATATTAATCCATTCGTCCGGAATTGAATTTTCAATTTCCTTAAATAAAAATATTTTTTATACAAAATTATATTAATAACCTTTTTAATTTAATATATTTATATACAACTAAATCGATCTCCACTACTTACTATCTCAATTTAATAAATTATATCTCACTGACTCATTACTTTTACGATTCGTTATATTAATATTAATGATAATTTGATAAGTTAATTAAAGTAAATAAACTTTCTTAATTTTTAACCAAAATCATAAATAATCATTCAATTCCAAACGAAGTGAGTAATTCAAAATTAATTGAAGACAAATTCTGATTTTAAAAAATCTTTAATGGTGATTTTTCTTTTACTTTTAAAATGAACGGTGAATATTTAAGAAAGTTAAATTGGCGCTTTTACAATAAGTTTCAATCTTGGAGAGTTATAGGGCTATTTTAGTATTAATTGAAAAATAATAATTAAAAAATGTTACAATAAGTTGAATATTTATTTTTTACAATAATAAAAAATAGATTTTGACCATAAGAAAGTTATCATTTTTGTAAAAAAAAGGATGTAATTCTCTTAGGATGTGTTTCAATGAGGATTTATGGGGGATTTTCCTTTAAATCCAGTATTTGCAAACTTCAATTTTTTTTTATTATTATTTATTTTTTGGCAATGAGAATACATCAATAATAATTTCTAACAGAATAACACCAGAAGAATAATGATCTTATAGCACCAATGTTACAAATAAATCAACCTTGCTAAAAAGATTTTCGAAACTTTATGATAAGTGAATTCCTCCAGGTGCACTTCCATTTCAACTGTATTAGAGGAAGCTCGACTAATGAAACATACAATACAAAATTGAATAGTTTGTGTAAAAATCTATATCCCACAGCAAAATGGGCAAAAATCAATTAGGTAGTGATTGGAAAATGGGAAGAATATGAATATAAACTATCTAGGTTAGACCATAAACTTGCTTATCCTCGCTAACCTTTTGACTCTGCCGGAACTGAATAAGTACTTTGCTTCACTAATCGTGCCCATCCAAAAATTTCTCTATGAGAACGGAGAATGCAGCAAATCCAGCACAACCAGCACAGGCCGCTTTTGGACCACCTAAAAATGATTGAAACAATCCTTTCAGTCTAAAGAAATTTCATACCAAGTATCATACAGTATAAAAAATTTAAAGAAATTATCTCATATTGCTTCCAACAGCTAAAGAATCATCCCTATTTACTAAAATTGAATCTCCTACTTTTCCCCTTGGACTCATCCCAAAGAACATCTTTTTATTTTTATTTTTCTGGACTGGAGAAATTTCACTAATAATACCATACTTAAATTGCTTCTTTTTTTTAAAAAAATGTTCAAGGGGGAGGGGCTGTAGGGGGGAAGAATTCTCATTTAGATTTATACTGAACAAGAAAACAAATTTTCCACTTACTACTCAAATTTATAATAATAACAAGGGCGGATCTCACAGGTTTCTCACTCTCCCTCCAAATTATTGTATATTTCAACTCTTTCTCGTGCACAAACAAAGGAAGATGTTCAAATTATGTAAAGTAGGATTTCTAGCAAGGTCAATTACAGCGTCATTTTAGCTATATTACTCATTTAGGATTTCTATTTTTCAGTTCTGTGGCTTGACCTTGAGGAGGTCCAGTTTATGTTCTAAATGCCACTACATAATCCACAATTAAGGCTTGCATTCAAGAATAAAAGAACCATAAAGCTAAAGCAATACGTTAAAATCACTTGCTGATAGCGTGTCCAATTTGACACATAAAAAACTTGGAATCTCCAAAGAGTTTGATAATACAATTGCATAACAAATATAAGACTGTAAGGAATCCATCAAAGCACAGATTTCTCCCACTAGAGCCATCTAGGCTCATTGGAAAGCCAATCAGTGTATTGATAATCCCAAAGAGAGCTAAAAATCACACACAGCCATGGTCATCTTTCAATTTGCAGTTCATCTATGAACTGTTGTGAGTGAGACCAAAACAAAAACAAACTTAGAACAACAGTTTTGAAAGGCATTATCCACACCGATAAGAATTAAAAAGGGAACTAAAAATTCTGGTCTCCTAAGAGATGGCAACACAATGAGATGATAACACTGATTGATTCAAGTATATATGTAAAAACCAGAGTTGTCAAGGTGCACGCCTAGGCACTCAAGCGCAGCCCCAAAACCCTATAGCGCCTTAGAGAGAGGTTAAGGTGAGGCCCATTTTGTCAGGAAAATCTTTATTGCGTCTTTCCCTTAAGCCCAAGGCGCCTTTCCAAGACGCTAAAAAGGCACACCTGAAGTCTGTTTGTTTTCCTTTTTTTTTAAAAAAAAAAAACTTTTATCAACTTTAACAATGGAAGACATCCTAATATATTAAATAGTAATAACTTCTTAAAAAAACCACAATTTTCTAGGTTAATGTTGGAAGATACCCGAATATATTAAATAGTAGTAACTTCCTAAAAAGCCATGATTTTCTAGGTATTAGTATTTAATATTTCACTACACTATGTTAGAATTATTTAGAAGTAAGAAGTATTAAGTAATCAGAATTATTTTTCTTAAGTTTAAAGTAAGTTTATAAATTGAAATGTATTAAAGTTTAGATAGATGTATTAAATCCACTAGGAATAGATAGATGTATTAGACTAATTAAAAGGTCTTATTTTGTTATATTTAAGATTAATACTTTAAGTTGCTCTCTATATAATATGTGTATGTTTGTGTGCCTTACTTCGATCAGGCGTGCGCTTTTTTTGCACCCTGCCCCTTAAGCAATATTAGGGTCATAGCATATACAGTGTGCCTTGCGCCATTGACAACATTGGTAAAGACTTCACATAAGAGATATGGAAGAACAGCGCCTAAATACAAATAGGTAGAAAGTACCTCTGGCAGACATTGTACCTCCAGTTACACAGCCTGCAACAACTGTATTGGTGGTGTCATGCTTAGCTCGGGCCTTGTAATAAATAACAAAAGTTAGCAGCTGAAGCAGACAGAAATATTGCAATCCCAATTTTTTCAACACACGAGAAAAAGAAAAGGAAAGTATAAAAGCTAATCCAAATTATTACCATAACTGGAAATCAATTACATTTCATTTTCCTTTTGAAAATATATGCAAAGGGATAGATCAACTCAGGAGATGAAAGATTCTTCTTTTGCCTACCTTTTCAACAATACACTCAGCAGCCGAAAAAGTCAAGCCCATAACAGCGAAGGCCTTGCAGGAACTCCAGCTCCTCCGCCCCATCTGTTTTGCAGTGTATATAAACTGCTGCCTGCCCGTCATTTCATCTTGCATTATAGGATTGTCCAGTGCCCCAAGGAACAGGCCCATGAATAAGCCAAGACCCCCGCCTAAAAATGACATTAAAAAACAATAAGCTAACCATCATAAACTACTTGATGAATATACTCATCCTTGCTGTCAAACCGGACCGACTGATGTTGAAGAAGTGGTTGAGTTGTGGTTAGGGGTGAAATGCCAACCGCCAGGAATCTGAACTTAGTCACAGGCAAAATGTTGAAGAAATCAAAAACCATCACTGAATATATCACCTAACTACTCTAAAATTGCTGAATTCATTGTTACATTCTAGTACCAATAATTATTTCTACAGGTTCTATGAAACTCATTTGTGAATGCTTGTGGCTACTAACATACCTAGTGGCTAACATTATGGATTGAGGTATTCTGGTCTTTCACTAAAAGGAGCTGCTATATGGGAGTTTATCAAAGTCGATGCCATAGTATCTCTCCCCTAATCCAGGTATGTATTAGAATTTTTTTTATTCGCTGCTAATGATGCAAACTTGAGACGCTAGCGACATTGGCATTGAATTATAAAGTTAAACAGAACCGATCCTTCTTATAAACTAATTGAGATGTAACTTCAAGTAAATTTCTTTCCATCAAGAGAGCAATCCAGAAAGGACAGAAGAGGGAAAAAAATGGAAAAGAAAAGCGTGTCTCTCAATTAGTAACTTTAAGTAAATTTCTTTCTATCAAGAGAGCAATCCAGAAAGGACGGAAGAGGGAAAAAAATGGAAAAGAAAAGCGTGTCTCAAAGAAAGGAAACTACTAAATTCAGGGAAGAAAAATAAGGAAGAAGAATCAATATTAGCTATAATACCCATGACTCCACTGGCGACGCTACGGACAGCACAATTATTCCAAATGTCCTGGCCGCGTACTTCCTCAGCCGTGGGTAATCGTATGGGCTCAATCCGAGACGGTTTCTGCACCTCCGGCGAGCTTGGAGAATCATTGCTTTGATCTTTTTCAGGGGTGGAACTCATTATAGCTGCCAAAAACCTGTTACCCTATTGAATATGGAGCTCACAGAGAGTACAGGAAGAGAAGCAAAAATGAGGCGTCGCCGCCAATGGAAGGATGTTTTTGAGGGCCATTCACGGAGCTATCTTTCAAAAAAAGCCGAATTCAGAAAGGGGGATTTCAAGTTCTTGGGGCGCAAGCTTATTTTTTTGCTAACATGCGCGCTACGCCACGGCTTTGCGAGATGAACGTCTCACAGGCCCAATGGGTTACGTTACACCCCAAATGTTTTAAATTGGTCGTCCTGATGTATTAAAAATTTGAAATTAAATATTTATATTTATATTTTAAAATATTTAAATTTAAATATTTAATTTTTAAAAATTATTTTAAAATTAAATTATCACAACCTAATTTACCTTTCAATATAATTATTAAAGTAACTATTTATCTAACCAAATTTAACAACTAGTTGTATATCAAATTAGTTTTAAACGAATAAAAATAATTTATTTAGAAAATTTTAATTATAACTTTAGTTACTTAATTATGCCTCACGCTTCATTTTAAGATTTAGATTTGATTATAGTATTATAATTGAATCGATGATTGTGTCTTAATCTATTCATATTGACACAGCTTTCGCAATAGAACTCGATAAATTGTAATTTGTAATTGGAATACCATATTACCCTTAAATATTGTGATTTGGTAAGATGATTCTTGAAACGGCACTGCCCATTATTGGGCCTGGTCCATTATCATCTGGGCTTCCCAGGCAAAATTCAAGGGCTCGTTTCTCTCCGAATTTGATGAAACCTATATATAACCTCACATCTTTTTGCTAGGGTTACTGGAGTATTCGTCGCCAGCAGTTTCATTCATACAGCAGGAGCAGCAGAGGAGCTCACGGCCACCGGCATCGCAGCACCGGTAGCGGCGATTCACCTTTTCAGGTCACCAACATGGTTAGTACACTTTGCTAACGTACTCCATTTAATTCGGCAAACTACCGAGCCTACTGTTTGTGATTTTTACTTCCCTTTTCACTAAATGCTTTTGGATCTAGCAAATGAGTCTGAGACTATCAAAATTTTTAAATGAAGATTTCATGCTTCTGCATGGATTGTGTTATATTCCTTTGTACCTATGTTTATGGGCAGAACTGCAGTTTTCAGCTTGTGGGTGATGTTGATTTTCAATCAAACTTGTGTCGATGATAATATATTTTTTTATGTATAGAAGAAAATGGTTTGATGCTAAATAGTTATATTCCTTGGTCTGTGTTTGATCTGTTCTGAGAGGCTGTGGTCTACCAGAAGAGATAGGTCTTACTTTGAAAATGTTGATGAGATGTGGAAGTTGTTTACTTTTTTATCCTTTTGTTGATGGTTTTTGATATGTTGGATTTATTTGTTTACTGTTGAGTGGTGTAAGTAGTGAGCTATTATTGTGCTCTGCTTGTTAATGATTTTCATCCTGTGAGATAGGCAAGAGGTTTGAAGAAGCATTTGAAGAGGCTTAATGCCCCAAAGCACTGGATGCTTGACAAGCTCGGAGGAGCATTCGTAAGTGAACACTGAGATCTGAGCAATTATTTTTTACGTTAATTGAAATTCGTTTTTTATTTTGGTTATTTTCTTGATTTTCATGACAGGCTCCCAAGCCATCTTCTGGGCCACATAAATCAAGGGAGTGTTTACCCTTGATCCTCATTCTGCGAAACAGGCTAAAGTATGCTCTCACCTACCGTGAGGTCATTGCTATCCTGATGCAACGACATATTATGGTTGATGGAAAAGTTAGGACAGACAAGACCTACCCTTCTGGTTTCATGGGTATGTATGCTGTCCAATTTCCATACCCATTTACATGTGGATGGTTTTATTGGTAAATTGTTCTTGACAAGTGTAAAATGTTGCCTGAGATTTTTTTACTAATTCTTGTGATTGTATATCCAGATGTTGTTTCAATTCCCAAAACAAATGAGAACTTTCGGCTCCTCTATGACACCAAGGGTCGTTTCCGCTTGCATTCAATTAGGGATGAGGAAGCAAAGGTTTGTTTTTATTCATGGTTCTTAATGGTATTTATTAGTATTGTCATATAATTATGATTTGAATTGGCTAAGCTTCTTTTATGCTGCCATCTGAATACTTTTCTGTGGAAATGTTGTTTTATTATAGTCTAAAGAAACCCACAGAGAGTTTGTAAATATGTTAAATGACTTGTAATGACAGTGTTGATGTCTAGTAACAATTTGGTTAATTTATATCTACTTTCGCGTTTGTGGAATATTTGCTATTTAGATTTTGACATTTTGATTTTTCCTATTTTTATAGTTTAAGCTTTGCAAGGTGCGATCAGTGCAATTTGGGCAGAAGGGAATCCCATACATAAACACTTATGATGGGAGGACCATCCGTTATCCTGATCCTCTCATTAAGGCCAATGATACTATCAAGTTGGATTTGGAGAGTAACAAGATTGTTGACTTCATTAAATTTGATGTGGGTAATGTTGTCATGGTGACTGGTGGTAGAAACAGGGGACGTGTTGGAGTCATTAAGAACAGGGAGAAGCATAAGGGTAGCTTTGAGACTATCCATGTCCAGGATGCCACTGGGCATGAATTTGCCACTCGCTTGGGGAATGTCTTTACAATTGGGAAAGGCACCAAACCATGGGTTTCTCTGCCTAAGGGCAAAGGTATTAAATTGTCCATTATTGAGGAGCAACAGAAGAGACTTGCAACCCAAACAGCTGCTACTGCCTAATTCTTCAGTGGGGTTGGATGTCTTCTTTCTTTGTTTTGCATGGTCAGATTTAGATGGCATTTAGTTTTGCAGGTTGAGATTTTCTTTCAATCAGTAATACTATGTTCTATTTTCAATGGTACTGTAATTTTGCATTTCGACTAGCTATGCTTTACTTGTGCTTCCCTTGCGATAATCGAATTAGACAATTTTGAGTATAACATCACAATTTGATACTGTTCTTACATATTCTTTTGAGCTTGTTTAGTTGCTTGTTTTCTTGATTGGATTGATGATATTCATCTTTTTTATACTTGATTTTTGCAAAATTTGTCTCGGCTTAACATCGCAGACCTGCTGCTTAATCTTATTAGTCTTTTAATGGCACTTCCAAGTTAGCTCACTCCATCAATAATGTAGTCAATATTAACGGTGCTGTTAATAACATCTTTCATCATTTTGTCACAAAAATGATAATTCTTTTTACTGCTCTTATGTTTTGATAGTCTACTGTCTTGCATGAAATTGTGATTGAGATGCTCATGATCAAAGAGGTTGATAAACCAGGACTGACAATTCTTCCAATGAAGGTAATGGTATGCTGAATGTCTCATTTCTTCTGGTGGAGGATTTTCAATTTACCTTCTGAAATTTGTTCTGGCAAATTTTTTTCTTTTTTGTCAAGTCTAAAAATTGTTACATCTTCCAATGAAATACCCCACCGTCACCAAATTTACATGGAGTGAATGGGCAACATAATCTTCGAGTTAGCACAATAATTTTTCGCACACGATGAGTGACATTTCTCCTCAAAGTTCTCGGGCCTCGGCTACCTTCAGTTCAGTTCAGTCCAGGATTTAAGACAGTCATCTCAGCAGTGAAGGCATCAGTAATCCGGGCAGCCCGCTGTTTTGTCGGAAGGAGTTTGAGGGGAGCTCTTTTGGTTCCAAAAGTTATGGGAATGAAAAATTTTATTCATTTTGTCTTCCCCTTCAATACTTCACTTCAAAATTAGGGGGTACGGAGGGAGGGAAAATATGAAGTGCACAATTGCAAAAATCTGAGGCAGGGGAGGGCTTTTTCGAAAGAGATTGGTCCTTATTTAATAATAAATATAATGAATATAATAGATGTTATGAAAGTTTAGTAATTAATTTAATTATATTTTTTCTTCCATCTCTTGCAAGAGGGTGTTTTTTCTCTATCTCCCCACCCTCTTATATAACCAAACCAAACAAGTTTTTACCTCCCCTCCCTTCCCTTTCCCTCCCTCCATTAAAATCCCTTTTTCTCCCTTCTTTTGAACCAAACACTATGCAATTCTTAAAAAATTTTAAAATTGTTTGGACAAATTGTGAAGCTTAACCTCGAAGTTTTATTCCCTCATTGAAACAGCCAATAGATGCAGCAACCTGGAGAAACTCACCTTTGTTGCAGACATAGCAGCAGTAAATGAAAAGAAAAACAATTGCTTAACATACTGAGGCGCAGGAGTTGTATTTGTGTCACGGGGAGAAAATCAAATCTGGTAATTCTACGTAGAGGAGGCGGCCCTAAGGGAGTGCGGGGCACAATTTTTTATTTTATTATAATATACACATTTAAATATTTTATCATTAAAAAAATTATATATGACACCATATTTATGAAATTATGGAGTAAAAAATACCATTTTTTATTACTAATGCTATTAAAAAACTTACATTTAAAACATTAATTTTAAATTTCAAATATTCAAATGAAAATTTTTAAGGTCCCAAAAATAAAAGCATAAAACCCAACTCACTAAGGCATCAACCATTAAGACTCAATTATTAAAGAATGTTCTACCTCTTAAGTTCATTTTAGATGTTCGATAAATTGGTAACGAGTTAGAACACAACTTCCAAGTTCTCGATACTGATACAATCTTCAAATCTGTCGAGTTTAATTTGTATTAAAATTTTAACAAGATTAATTTGATTGAAATCTTAAGTTTTGGGTTTTTGATAGAATTACTTTGAATTCTCAATCAATTTGGTGCATCGTTCTATTGAACTAGGAGGTTGGGGCACATTTTGGGTTAGGTTATTTCCTGCATCTCGAGAAATTCGGTGCTATAATACTAATTTTCAATTTTTTTATTTTGATTTTTTCTTATTTATTTACTTCAATAGTTCAATTGCTCTATGATTCCTTTTGTTACTACTTTTGTTAAAATTTAATTACAAAATGCTACCAACAAAATAGACATTTAGATTTCAAAGGGTAGTTTTGAGCTTTTGTTTGTACTTTTTTTAGAATATGTTAATAATATTCAGATATTGAAATATCATATTTTGGAATAAAACCATATTATTGTTTTTTTGGTAATATTTAATATTATTAATTTTAATAATTTAGTTTTTTTTATTAATGAAAGAAGGACATCATTTCAAATCGGCGAAGGCACCAACTGTCATTCCTGATTTTCTGAATACATTTATACTCATGGTCATGATTTGAGTGTTCGGTGACTTCGGTCCCAGAGTAGGTTGAGCAGAATATATATTAAATTTCGTCCCACAGCTTTCTCCCCAAGTGTTACCGTCAAAGTTTAAAGGCATCTTTTCTTTTATTTCAAACAAAAGAAAAGAAAAGATAAAACAGATCATGAGCATCCATGACAATCGTTCTTGTTTGAGCATGGGATGGGAACTGAGGAATGGTGGTGACTGACTAAACTTTCCTTGGCCTGCTATAAGAGAAATGAGAAGGTGGGTCTTCATTGCTGGAGCAGGATCAAGCGTGGATCATCTGATCAAAGTGCCAAACTCCTGAAAATTGTCAACCAGACCCCCCGTCAGGTAAAAATGAAACTATTAAATTCAAAAGATAAGAGAAAGATGATGTCCTGGAGATGATACCATGGCCTTTGCCAACCCTTCGGAGTTGAGCAACATATTCTGAGTTCTTCTTTATGGTTTCCACCTAATGATTGGAGGATTTCTTGCTTAGGGGAGAAGTGAAGAAAATAAAAATAAAATACAATTTATTTAGGAAAAAAGCTTTTACCTGTTCAATCAAGAAGCCCTCCACAAAATCCAACAATTGCACATCATTGCCTTCAGAAGCCACCTATTCATTATAATTTATAGATGACATTATCCGAAATGAAACAGTTTAAAACGAATTCGTGGACGCAGCCATAACTAAATAAGAAGAAAATTAGGTGGCTCGGATTAATATGGTTAAATTTTGAACACAAAACTGAACTTGGCAATTGCTTTAAAACTAAAAGCAAGCCACTCCATCAAATTAGTAATCAAGCCGCCAAATCACATGTGCATCACATATCTGTGATGTTTTCTCAGATAATAAAGTATTTGGTTTGGAACAAGGCACAGCCAAGAATGTTGAATGTTTCGGCAAACTTCTAGAAAACACACTATAGAGTTGGCATACAATCTAATTTTGAACAGACAGTTTTAGGAAAATGTTATTCTCCATTCCAGGATATAGTTCAATCATGACTCATGAGTTCAAGGATCAACTATGAAGTACAGAACGCTTACCTTGTGTAACTTCAAGAGTTTTCATTTGTCAACTTTTCCAGAGACAACGCAAGCTCCATGGCTGAGTAAACATTGCAAATCATTGCAAATATCAATAAGTAAAACACATTAGCAACAAACAAAGTCAGGTCATCCTACCCTTAAACTGGGAGAATACCTAGGCAATTAAAATGGGCAATGATTTAAAAAACTTAATTAAAACAGTGACCTCTGGGGGACCATGTGACAATAAAATTTTAAGCTTCTATATCATGATTCTTGTATGCAGAACATGTTTAAATGTGTAAGACAGATTAATGACTTCACAGTAAAATCTGTAATACCATATATAGCATAGAGCAAGTCAAGGTTTACATTAAGCTTACTAAAACTGGCCAGTAAAAGAAAGCATAAAAAATCCACATTATGCATAGATAAGAGCTTTTAAGACTTACCATATAATGCATTTCCCTTTTCATGATTATCATACTCGGATAGAGGTGTCATTATTGGCTGTAGCTTAACCTTGCCCCCTCTTTTGTTCTGAATATCAATAATAAAAGATTATTACTAAGGACAATAACACACAATACTTGGAAAATATAAAAAATCTGCAGACTAACTAAACAATGCAAGTCAATTAGGATTGCAACATCGGAAATGACCTGATATTCCATTAATTTCTCAGCATGCTCTCTTTCTTCTTTACTTGATTCCTTGAAGAACCTACAAATTGTAGTCAGGCCATAAGAAATAGACACTTGAAATCTTAATAAGATTATCAGAGTATCGGGTTAAGAAGACATTACTTAGCCAAGCCTTGAAGAGCAACATTATCCCTGTCGAAATAGGCGGCCATTGCATGATACACATAAGACACATTATATTCAACGCTGCCATTCATAAAAAATAGGTCAGTGTGTATTTGTCCAGAAAACCAGTCTTAAATTGCTAACCGAAGAGCAACTAAATTTAAATGAGTAAAGTATCTAAGTCTCGCTCTAACTTACTTTTTAGAAATCCATCTTTAGCACTAAGTTCAATTTTCGTAATTCTATTCAAAATTCTATTATATTATTATTTTTATCCATTATTAATTTTTTTAAATTCAACCCAAATTTTTTTTCAAATTTCAAATTTTATACTTTTATTTTAAATTTTTTTATATTATTATTTTTGTCTAAAATTATTTTATCTTATATTTTCATCTCACGTACTTTTTAAAAATATTATTTCAGAAGGAATTTCAAAAGTTAAAAATTTTAAAAAGTTTAGTTTTATATAATGACAAATATATGTTTAAAAAATAATGATAAAAATATTTTAAAAATAGTCTAAGATACCGAATTAAAAGGATAATATAAAATAATTTAGATTGAATTGTAAAATAAAATTTTTAAAAGTTCTATTTTTTTATAATGACAAATATATTTTTAGCAATTACGAAATATAATATATGATAATTTTACACGGAAATACGAAATATGAACTTTTAAAAAGGTTCGAGAATTTCCAAAAAATTCAAATGTGTTTTCCCAATTTAAATTCTTCAATTATACAATAGTTGTTTCACTTCAAACTCATTAATATGCCCAAAATGATTCTTTTCACCTAAAATTATAAATGAACAATTGGTACTTATATCTTGAAATCGAGTTAATAAACATGTAATTATACTGTTCTGCAATAAAAATTTACTTGATCTGTTCATTGATGGCGGCCTCGCAACTATCAGCAAACATATGGCGAGCAAGGGAAGTAAGAGGATCCTGGGGGACGAGTTGGAGCACTTTCTTCACTTCTTTAAAAGGCTGGAACATGACATTCTTCATGAGGGCGCTATTTTCTTTATTCCCATTAGATGCATTCACCACCACGGAACCGCCATGGCCATTAACTTTCCCCTGAAACAGCTTCGAAGTCCGATTCAAATCATACTTTTGAGGATTGAAAGCGGAGGAACATAAATCCTTGCTATGGAATCTTGGTCGACTTTCTGTAACTGAAAGGTAGTATGAACAATAGGAGAATTTCAGCGCCATTGTTTATGATTGTTGTGTTGATTTAGCAGGAGAAGAATGGAGATCCTGAAACCAACTGATTATGTGTTGATTTATTTATATGATGTTTTACCTGGGAAATCACGGCTTGAATGCCATTGTGGACACGTGGAGGGGAGATAGGATACAAGTACACCGAACGCGCGTCAGCCTCGTGCTAGTCCTAATTTCAGCGGTTGGTTTTTAAATTTTATCCTTGTGACAATTTGAATGCTATCTCGTCCGAAAATATATTTTAATTATCATTTTATATTAGGTGAGAAATTGGAAGTAACTTTTTAGTTTGATTAAAAATTAAAATATATTTAATATTAATATATTGATAATGAAATTTATAAATTAATAAAATATAAATCTTTTTAATGGATTAAATTAAGATAGTAAATCGTGAAGATTATGAATTAATGATATATAAATTATTTAAATGATATATGTTATTAATAAAATTTTAAATTAAAAATATATTTATTTTTAAAAAGTAAAAATTTAATATAAAATAAATTAAAATATAAATATAAATATTTAATTTAAAAAAAATATATAAAATTATATATATATTTAAGAATCTTTAATAGACTTGCAAAATGATTTAAGGATATTGGGAAATGTGATGTCAGATGTGAATAAAACTTAAATATGTCCCTTTCAATCAAACAATGATTTTATTTTTTAAAAAATATTTAACTTTAAATAATTTTTTACATTACCATTGTTATTAACTTGATTTCTATGATTCTAAAAATGAACAAAAAAATGTCTTGACCGAATAAAATGATTTAGTGAAATATAAATATTAAAATTGAAAATATAATTAGTAAAATTTTAAATATGTTTATTTTATAAAAAATAGTTAATTATTAAATTAGTATTTAAAAAGTTAACTAGAACTATTAAATGAGAATACAAAAGAAAAATAAGAAAGAGAAAAACAAAGTGTTTTTTTAAAAGATTGTGATTTCTGATAATTAAAAAAATACATACTCTAGAAATTAAATATTTTTTTAAATATAATGTCTACTTTATTATAATAGGTGTTTTTCATTCAAAATTTTGCTAGTAATATTATTGATTTAAGGAATTTAGATTCTATTAAACTACCTTCTATTTACTCACGGTTCTATCATTAATTTACTACATTAATGATAATGATATTATATTTATGTTTCTTAATTTCAGGAAGGCATTATTTAAGTTAGTAGTATGTCGTATTTTAATTATTCATGTTTTTTTTAAAAGTATTTATATTTTTAATAGATATTTTTATAATTTTACTCTTATTTATAATTTTTGTATGAATTGTTCATTTTTCTTGTAAATACATTTTTTAATACATTAATTATTAATAAAATCTATTTAGAAAGTTAGTTGCATTGTATCAATTTTAATATTTTTTAAAAAACTTTTAATACAAGTCAAAATTGAGCAATTAAAATAAGACATAAATAATAATAATTTATTGTTTAAGCTTCAAGTGCTAAAAGTTCTTGTCAACGACCAAATTCTAATAAAATTCTTTAATCTTTGAAATTCATTATTCTGTCTTATTAAAGAAGTATATAATACATCATATTTTCTTGTCTTAAAATATAAAAAAATATAAATATAAATATATATTAAAGAAGTATTTCAATTTTTAATTAATTAATTAATTATATTATATATTTTTTGAAAATTTATAATTAATATTAATTTTCAATTTAAAAGTAAAATAATGTATAAAATAATACTAAAAAACAACCAGATATTTATATTTTGAAAAAAAAAACAAGAACTTAAAAAAAGTTAACTTTTCTTAATTTTTAGGAAGGCATCAGGGACTACTCAAGTTAGCAGTACTAATTTATTGTTTAAGTTTCGAAAGTGCTGCTTGAAGTTCTTGTCCACGACCAAAGTCTAACAAAATTCATCATCTTCGAAATTCGAATCTGATTTATTCCTTACTCCCCTACTCCCCATTGGCCATTTCGGCATTTCCCTTGGGCTTCCCTCTCCTTCCCACCACCACACCACTGTTCACCACTCCTTGTCCTTGACTCCACTGCCTTCTTTTGGAGGACCCTAATGCTGCAAGAAGGGCATTCATTTTAGACTTTGTGATCGACAATGGTTTCCAAGTTCACAAACTTTGCAGCATTATCACTGTTAGCTCTCTTTATCTTTGCTTCACCTAGGGCTCTAGCCTTAGGTGTGAACTGGGGCACCTCAGCTTCACACCCTTTGCCGCCGGCCAAGGTCGTTGAACTGTTGAAGGCCAATAACATCTCAAAAGTCAAGCTCTTTGACATCGATTCCGATGTGCTACAAGCTCTCTCTGGTTCCAAGATTTTAGTAACTGTTGGCATTCCCAATTCCATGCTTCGCAGCTTGAATTCTTCTCGTAAGGCCGCTGAGAGTTGGGTCCATGATAATCTAACCCGTTACCTCTCCGATGGAGGCGGGAGTGTCCGAATAGAGTATGTGGGTGGATTATTTTCATCATTTTTCTTTTTAAATTTCCTCCTTTTTTGCATTGTTCTTTCTAATTTTAGAAATTATCTGTTTGTTCTTTTGCACTGTTATCTAAATGGTGATTTTTTATAGTTTCTTTAGCCAAAACTTGGGAGCAAAAAGAGCGATTAGGATGGGATTTTTGTTTTATGCAAATTGATTTTCATTCTCAGTAATTCTGTGTCGGATTGTGATGGTTTCTTAGTTCTGGTGTGAATTTATGATTGCTAACTACTGGCCCTGTACATATATTTCAAGACAACTTTTACCGAATTGCCCTATTTTGTTAATTCTTTGCCAGCTACTGCATCATGGTCTTTTCCATCCTGGTATCATGCTTCACTTCAGATGTTTAAATTGTAAGAGAAAATTGATATGATGATGCATGTCACAAAGGCTTGCTCTTTTTGCAGTAAAAGAAGCTAAGAATTAAAGATACATTGATCGATCGATGATCTCACACGAAAGAGAAAATGAAAAATAAGGTGTTGTATAAATGCTGCAGAGTTTAGGAATCAACATGACTATACAGGTTTGAGGAGTTATTGTGGTAACCTTATTTGCTGATCTATAAGCACGTCTCATAAAGTAAACTAATAGTTTTACGTGGGGTATCTAACTTTCCTTCATGTGAAACCCCTTTGCATCATCGTTAGAAACAAAAGCATGTCCCTTAAAGTAGCTTTGCATTTTAAATTTCCTAAATGCCGAACCCTTCTGCATCATCTTCAGAAACAAAGCGTAATATGTTGTAGATTTCTGCATACACTGTCACTCTTTGTTATTGATATGGCAATGCTTGCATCATATTGAGGTTGCGCTCTGCCTATGTGATAGATGATGTAGCTTTTTAGGTCAATTCTCTTTGAAGCAGAGATATATGACTGAACTTTTCAGACTATACTTCTTTTGGCCTCCTCTTATGTTCCAAAGGGTCAGATTAGGAAATATTCTATTTGGAGACTTTAAATGTGAAATTTGACACAGATTGAGGTTATTGAGAGGCCTTGTTCTGGTATAGTGGGTTTTTCAAGTTAACATATTCTATCCCTGAGACAAATTTCGGACTTCAATTACTTGCTTCAATCATTTTCAAACTCAACATTTGATTGCTTGTTGAATTGTTGGTACTAATATACAACTTTAGATGTGATGCTTTTTCACATTTAATTGCTCCAAAATGTTTTTCCGTTGATTTCTTTTGATATTATTGTTATGCAAAGAAATTAAAATGAAATAGAGAACTACTCTAACCACAATTGGGAACAGCCATAGTTATGTATATCTAGGTCTAATGGGGAAAGGTGCCCCTAGCTCAATCTGTGTCAAAGAATGAAAATAATGTGCTTCATTCCTTGTTGAAGAGGCTTGTGTTATTAGTTAAGGAGATGATTATCTGAATAGTGTGGTTATCTTTTTTTTTTCCTTTTTCTGATTGTTCATTGGGCATTTTTTATATCTAATGATGTGCTGTGGTTACTTCCACATTTGTAGTTTTGCCCTTTCATTTATTTCCCAAAGCTAAGATTCATTACAGGTACATTGCAGTTGGAGATGAACCATTTCGCCAAAGTTATGGCCAGCAATTCTATCCTTTTGTTGTTGGTGCAGCTGCCAACATCCAAACTGCTTTGGTTAAAGCTAACTTGGCAAACAAGGTGAAAATTGTCATCCCGTGCAGTTATGATGCTTTCAGGTCTGTATCTGGCCTGCCATCAAGAGGACAATTTAGGCCAGATGTGAACAAAACCATGTCTGAGCTTCTGACATTTTTGAACAGGCATCAATCTCCCTTCTTTGCCACCATTTCTCCGTTCCTGAGTAATCATCAAAATAAGAATATTTCCCTTGACTTTGCTCTCTTCAAAGGAACTGCACGCGCTCATAATGATAGTCACAGATCTTACAGAAACAGCTTCGACCTAAATTATGATACCCTTGTAATGGCTTTGTCAGCTGCTGGATTTCCTGAGATGGATATAGTTATTGGACAAATTGGTTGGCCTACAGATGGAGCCCCTAATGCTACTTCAACCAATGCTAAGGTTTTCATGAAAGGCCTAATGGACCATCTTGAAAGCAAATCAGGAACTCCACTAAGGCCTCGACGTCTTCCAGTGGAAACTTACATTTTCAGCTTTTTAGATGAAGATCAGAGAGCATTGATGCAGGAAATTTTGAGAGGCACTGGGGCATCTTCACTTTTGATGGCCAAGCCAAATATCAGGTTGATTTTACCAAGAACTCAGGAAAATTGGTTAATGCACAAGATGTCCAATACCTTTCTCCTAAATGGTGTGTCGTAAATAATACAAAGACTTGTCTAATGCATCTGCTCATGCTCTGGAAGCATGTTCATCTGCTGATTGCAGTGCATTGTCCCTGGTGGCTCTTGCTCTAGTCTGAATTGGCCTGGGAATATTTCCTATGCATTCAACAGCTATTATCAACAACATGATCAAGTGGCCAATAGTTGTGAGTTTGGGGCTTGGGCCTCATCACTACAGTTGATCCCTCGGTAGAAAATTGCCGCTTCATCATTGAACTACGGACTTCCCTTGCTTACTCTCTCTGCAGCCGACTCTTCTCCAGTGGATTGCCTCACCACTGGTAACCATTTTGTTCTGTTTACTCTGCATTACACTGCCTCACCACTGGTAAATTTTGTTCTGTTTACTCGCATGACATGGGTGATGTGAGCTCATTTTTGTTGGACAATCACACGTGTATCTGTTCCCCCCCCCCCCCCAGCGGCTCTTTAATCAGCAGATGTTGCTATGTTAAGAGGTTGTGATAATGAGCTGATATTTTGTTTTATTTTCCTCCCGGAGATCATCACTTGTTGCTATTAAGCTCTGCTGTGTAACTTATTTAAAAGTAATGTGATAAATTAGTACAAAGGACATTAATATTCTTTTTATTCTTAGTTGCTTATTCTCCATTAGATAACATGCCTTAGTGTGTAAAAATGGCTTTATCTTTTTTGTCACAACCAAATACTTGCAAGAAAGAGTTAATATAGAGGAATGCTTTGAGGTTCGGAGACTATGTTTGAGCATAGACATAATATCAACCCAAATAAACGCCTGTTTGTTTTTTAGAGAATATATTATAGTTTGAGTTGCCAAATTATTAGTTATTAGATATTAGAAATATTTTTCTCCGTTTTTTTTTTCTTGGTATTCAATTTATCTGTCTCCTTAAAAGGATTTATTTGTGATTTTTTTCTTCTAATTTTACTCTTATTTAAACCTCTTATATTTATAATAATATATTTTTCCAACCAACACCAATACCTAAAATAACTAGAATCAAAGGTTGAGTCTGCCTATATCAATATTTAACTAACTCCTCCTAATGGATGAGAGAAATAATATTTAAAGATGTTTGAAGTTTTTAAGAAAATATAATAAGATATTTTTTATTGTTATTAATAGGTACTATAATTTGATAAGATTTTAATAGACATTGAAAAAAAAAATGAGGCAAATAGTTTTAGTACCGAGGAATCACATGTTACTGTTAAGAAATGTTTCTAGGAAGTAGAACAAAGATGGTTGTTTGTGGAGTTGGGGTGGGAACAAGGAGAAAGTAACATTTGGCTGAAAATTGAATTGGAGAATTCAAATGGAAAGACATTTGCAAAAGTGTGAAGCTCCTATTAATATTCGTAGTTGTTATTGCTCATCTTGTGTGTGTATATATGCAAACCAAACATTAATGTGGTTTTTAAAAAATATTAAATAAATCTTAGCTCTAATGTATCCAGCAACTTAAAGTAGAAAAAGTGAATTTTTTTTTTTTTAAAAGGAGTAGAAAAAGTGTTGTAGTTAAGAATAAAAATAAATATTCATTTAGATAATATTTTTGTTTTTGAATTGAATGAATAATTATATTATATATATATCTATATATATATATATATATATATATCTATATATTGGATTCTATATGTTGAAGAATGAAAGAAATAGTTGACATATAATTATAAAGTAGTGAATTGATTAAATTTAAATTAAAATGTTTAAGATATGTATTAAACTAGTTATTCAGTGCAATGTCCGAATTATATTTTTAACGAATTTAACATATAAATATTTATAGTTATATTTATCATATAAGTAAATTCTGCAATTGTAATAATAAAATTATATATATAATTTATATAATAATTATAAAATAATAATGAAAGCAGAAAATGAATTATGTCTCTTTGGTACAC
>SRSM01000026.1:0-85376 GCA_019593545.1 Apocynum venetum | reverse complement strand
ACAATGGAACTGAAAGCCTTAACAAACCTTCGATAAAACTTGCCAAACCATGAAAACTTCTCACCTCGTTCGCATTCTTAGGTGTAGGCCAGTCTTATTGCCCTTACCTTCATCTACACTTATTCCCTGCGAACTAACAACATATCCAAGAAACAACAGATTCCATGCAAAACGTGCACTTCTTAAGATTAGCACATATATTGGTGCTCCCTTAACACACAAAAACGGCATGCAAAGCTTTACGTGTTCATCCAAACTTTTGCTGTATACTAAAATATCATCAAAGTAAACTACCACAACTTTTCCATGAAAGCACGCAAGACATGATCATTAATTCATGAATGTACTAGGTGCATTAGTTAAGCCAAAAGGCATTACTAACACTCATACAATCAATATTAATTTTAAATGCAGTCTTCCATTCATCTCCCTCTTTCATACGAATTTGATATATCCATTTTTAATCCATCTTTAGAAAATAGTTTAGAGCCATGCAATTCATCTAACATATCATCTAAGCGAGGGATAGGGTGTCTATACTTTACCGTTATCTTGTTAATGGCTCCACAATCCACAAATACGCCATGCTTCATCTTTCTTTGGAACTAAGATAATAGGAACTGAACACGGGCTAAGACTCTCCCCTTAAAATCCCTTTTGCAGCAGCTCATCCCACTTGCCTTTGTATCTCATTTGTTTTCTTTTGGATTAGCTCTATAGCTGGTCTGTTAGGTATGGCAAGACCAGGTATAAAGTCTATTTGATGCTCAATGCCTCTAAAGGAGGTAATCCATGAGGAATCTTCTCAGGAAATAGATCTTCAAAGTCCTGCAACAAAGACACAACAACACTAGGCAAAGATGAATTAAGTAGAAGATAAACATCCTTGTACATAAGTACAAGTACTGTTTCCTTGCCACCATCATTACTCTTAACCTCCATGTTTTCTGCAAAAACACTCATTCTTTTGCTTCTTTTTCTTCCTCCCCTTCTCTCGTTTTTGTTCACTTTTCTCTCCATCCTTTTCTTAGTATCACTAGCTCTCCTTTTATTTTCTTGCTCATATTTTTCTCTCTCCTTTGCACTCTCTTGCTATTCTAATCTGGTCTTCATAAGCTTGCAAAGGTCTGAGAGGGGCTAATACAACTTTTCGATCGTTCATGACAAAAGAATATCGATTTTGTACCCATCATGCAACAACTTCATATCAAATTACCATGGATGCCCAAGCAAAATATGACCAGCATGCATTGGCGCCACATCCAAGAACCTCATCCTTGTACTTGCCAATTGAGAACAAACTCAAATTTTCTTGTTCACATTCACTTCTCCAGAATTTTAACCACTGTAACTTTGTATGGTTTTGGATGTCTCATAGTCTGCAGTTTCAATTTTTCTACAACAAGTACTAGCAACATTAGTACAAACTCCCACCCATCATAATTAGAGTGCATACCTTGTCCTTTACATGGCATCTTGTGTGAAAAATATGCTCCCGTTGCTTATCATCCCCATCATCCTTAGGTTGTATGCTTAACGCTCTCCTTGTAACTAGCAAATCTCCATGTACTGGTTCTTCCACTTCAACATCAGAACCTTCTTCCAATGGTGGCATCTCATCATCACTTGAGATTTCACCATCTTTAGGAGGAATCGAAACAGAATTCTTCAACTTTGCTTCGTCTTTTGTTTTCAATCCAGCTTTGTTGTCCTTCCAATTTGATGCAGAGCCATATGACAAGCTAGATCTGAATCTCTTTGCCTTGATTTGCTTTTCCACTTTAATAGCCTTGTGCAATAAATCCTCCATCTCTACATAATGTTGCAACTCAACCACATAATCAATTTCCCTATTTAATCCACCAATAAATCCTCCATGACTGAATTGGTCTTTCACCATTCCTGCGTCTATTGATCACCAATTGATCCCACCATATGCTTGCATAATCTGTAAACTCCATAGCCGCTAATTTTACTTTCTTCTCCTCGGAGTAATTATGGCAATCAAATACATGCTCAACCTTTCTTTCCCAATCTAAATACAATTCAGGATCATTCTTTCCTTGAAAGACTGGAATTTTCATCTTTATGCTGCCTAAATTGTTGTCCCTCTTGAAATTGAACTTCTTGTTTTGTCTATGACTTCTCCTTTCCAATTCAGAATCAACTTCTTCTTCATCAATTTCATGTTTTGTTTTCGAAACAGAAGAGGATTCCAATTCTCTCATCCTAGCATTCAACAATTTGAATTGATCTTGGACAGCCTTGATGAACAATTTCATATCAGTATCATGTCATTCGCCTCCTTCCTTACTCATGTTGTTAACCTGTGTAAAAGGAGAACAAAAAAAAACAATTTTGTTCCTCACACTCCCTCACGTGTTTGCACTCAATCAGATAGGTAACCCTCGTGTTTCACTCTTTTTGGCTTTTTCTTTAATGATATTCACTCTTGCCTTTTACCACTCAAAAACCCTAGCTGCCTCCTTTATGTTCTTAATGGAATCACAATTCAAATAAGTAGATAGCAACAATTTCAAAAACCAGAGTGTTAAAGACTTAGTTGAAGTAATTGAGATATTCAAAAATCAAAGATGACCAACTCTATAGAACCAAGAAAAATAATAAAACTTCAAACAGAAGCAAAAGACATATGAAAGAAACCACTAGAATCAGCAAATTGTTGGAAATCCCAAAATACAAGGAAACAGTCTTGTTCTTGTTCTTTCCCTTCTTTTCTTTTTTTTCATTTTTTTAATTCAGAAACAAGGCCCAAGATTCATGAAAGACAAGAAGAAACAAATTTCAGCAATATTGACTCAAATGCATAGCAAGATTCAATATTTCAAAGAATGTAAATCAAGAGTCAATAAGAAATCAAAACTTTTTATAAGAAAAAGTTATGAACAGTGCAAGAATTCAAAATTCAAGAACCTTTCTCAAGATTGTAACTTTTTTTTTATATTCGAGAATAACAAAAAAAATGCGATAAACAAACTTGCCTCGGAACCAAATCTCTGATATCAATTGATACAGACCCTTTAGGCGACCAGCCCTAGGAACCCAAATCTCAACGGATTAGAAACCCTAATTACACAATGAGCGAGTTGAAGAAGATCAGAATTAGAACCTAAAGGAAACTAAGGCCTTTAAACCCTAATTCAGAGACACCACAAATGTTGATCACTCCTTTGATAAGTTAAGTTAATGCATTCAATCAAGAACACAAGAAAACAAAAACTAAGGCTTTCCTGAATAATTATTCTGAATTGATGTTGATTCCCAAACAATACATAGTTAATGTCCTTAAATAGAAAACACCTATAAGAAACCCTAAATTGACTTGGGCCTGATTACAAGTAGACTGGGCCTAATTATTCTTTAAATAAAAAGTCTTAAAAAAAAAATCTGATATTTAGAATCTAAAAGCCCAAAACGAAAATTAAAGAAAAATTCTCTAATTATCTCGTGCACTCTTGTTGATCTTCCAAATTTAACCCTTGCACACATAGATATGTAACCTCTCTTGGTGAAGCTTTGGAATCTTCAAGTTTTGCAACTTCTTTATATTGAACATCCATTATCAAACCTTGTAAAGCTTCTTTCATCCTCTTTGTCCTTACCCTAGTCATTGGACCACCAATTCCATGCAGAGGATCTACATAATATTTGAAATCATCAACTTGCTTGCGAACTTCAGATTGGTCAGCACCTTGATCTCCATTAGTATGCTTAAGTCCATTATGAGTGATAGATATGCTAAATTTTTATCTTACTTTTGGAAAACTTTGTGGGCAAAATTACGAACTAAATTTCCGTTTAGTACTACTTGTCATCCACAAACTGAGGTAGTGAATAGAACTTTGGGACAATTATTGAGAACTATCATTAAAAAGAATCTAACATCATTGGATGATTGTTTACCTCATGTAGAGTTTGCATATAATAGGAGTGTGCATTCCTCTACTCATTATTCACCTTTTGAGATTGTTTATGGTTTTAATCCTTTAACACCATTAGATTTATCTTTTTTTTACCTTTGGATGAACAAGTTAATTTTGATGGAGCTAAAAAGGCAGAATATGTGGAAAATTCATGAAACAGTCAAGCAAAATATTGAGAAAAGAAATCAGCAAGTGATGACTCAAAGAAATCATGGAAGAAAGAAAGTGATTTTTGAGCCTGGTGATTGGGTATGGTTGCATTGACGCTAGAAAAGGTTAAAGGCGTTCAAAAGCTTCAACCACGAGGAGATGGTCCTTTTCAAGGATCAATGACAATGCTTACAAATTAGCTCTTCCTAGTGAGTATAATGTCAGTGCTACTTTTAATGTTTCCGATTTACTTCTTTTCGATTATGCAGTTCGAAGGCGAATCCTTTTGAGGAAAGGGGGAGTGATGCGGAACATGGAGATGACATGAATAGAAATTCAAGTTCAGGCATAAATACGAAGAAGCTGGATCCTTTGAGCTATGATGGAGGTCCAACTACAAGAGCTAGAGCTAAACAGATGAAAGATGCACTCAATGGGCTTATTTTGTGTTATTTGGATCAATTTGCTCAAGAGGGAAATTGCATGGGCTGTCCAAGACTTGTGAATTTAATTAGATTTGATACAAAGGAGAAAGTCCAATTACAAGCCCACCAAACTTAAGAATTTCGTCTAGCCCATAAGGATTTTAGGGTTGATTTGTTTTCTATAAGAATTTGGAAATCTTGGCAGATTTGATATATATTAGATTTATTGTTTTATTTGTTTTCCGTTTTGAATAAGGAAATCTGGATAGATTTGGTTTCCTTTTTAAATAAGTAGAGTTCCTAATCAAACAAGGATTCGAACTCTTTCTTCTATATATGTAATTGGAACAATACAGATTATTAGGATTGAATACAATTTTGAGTTTTCTCTTAAAGCTTTGCCTTGAAATTCTCTAAGAATTTCGCCACTTATAATTAGAGTTCTTAGTTGTTTGATAACTAAAGGCTCCTAATTCGTGATCTTTGGTAATAGTATCAAGAGGTTGTTACGGGTCTTGTTTGATAGATAAGCAAGGATCATATCAGAAGGACATAAAACTACCTTTACTTTTATGCATATGTTCCTCATGCTTATGTTGGTCAAGAGAATTAGGGTGGATCTCAGCTATATCATGGTAGAACATATGATAGCTACCATCGAGAAGAGTAAAGGAGTTCCCAAAAGCTTGCCTTATGGATGATTATTAACCAAAGTCTTCAGGTTCTTCAACGTTCCATCTCCCGAATTGAAAAACATAAAATATGTGCCTAAGTTCAATTTTGCATCCTTCAAGAGAATGCAGGCTTTGTGTCTCAATGGCACATGGGATTTGAAGAAGAATATGTCTCCGGAAGAGATCTCTATGGTAACAAAGGAGATAGCGAGGTTGATGGGCAAAGATCCACCAATTATCCTTACAGACAATGTTTTTGGTGATGAATTTGTCCCGGAAGTAGCTGAGGGCTCCCAAGGTGTTAAACTATCATTTTATCTTGATGAGGATGAAGATATTCTCCCCGAGGCCCCGACATTAAAGAAGGCCAAAGGTAAAGAAAAAATTGGGGAGGAAGAAGAATCCACTCCACATCCTGCCATCTGGAATGCTTTGGAAGAACTATCATCTCAGATTGGTTCGATGTTCAGCACTTTCGATACTCATTTCAAGAAACTTAACCTCAAGATCAACAATCTGGCATCACGGGTGGAGTACTATGGCATCGAGATTACCAATATCAAATATTATCTTGAAGCGCTTCACGGTGTTCAGGTTGATATCTCTACACCGCCACCACCTTTAGATGACATGCCCGCCTGTTGAGCCGCCTACTGGACGATGCATCTTCCACGACCAAAGTTTATGTGAGAAACCTAGGATATAATTTCTGTCTATCTTTTTGTACTCATTTCTAGCTACCTAACTTTGAACTCTATTGTATCATTTGTCATTTGACGAGCGTGTCGTTGCGCTATCAAATTAATACCAAACTCAACCAACTTATATAGTTAGGGCAAGTAAGGGTCGAACCCACAGAGACTTGTAAATTCTTTGATTAAGTAAACTAATCACGACTTTGGGGGGAAAAGATTTGGTTTTTATCTAAAAAGATTAAAACTTAAAAATAAGTAATTCACAAAATAACTAGAAATCAATGGATAAAAAGACGTTAGCAAGAACTTTGTATTTCGGTTTTATTTATTCGGGATTAATCATCGATAACAACTTATTTGAGTAATGACTTAGAATTCCGCGTAGCGCAGCAAATTCCAATTCCTGTATAAATTAGGTTAATTCTCGAGAAGCACGGCAAATTAACTTTAACCTGATTAAACCAAATTATCGAATCGCTCGCATAAGATAGTCAATCAAGTTATTAAGCATAAGGACAACATCAACACAAATTACATAAAATTAATGGCCGATTAAAATCATGCAATTCGCTTCAAACAATTCCCTATTAATTAATCAAACACAGATTTAAATTAATCAATAGTTACTACTTTTGGTTACCGAAAACCGATTCTGCATAACCCTAGTTAATCAATTATGCAACACAATTAAGATGGCCAATAATAATTGAAATAACACAATTGATAGAATAAAACCAAGAATTGTTCAAATACCCAAATAGAAATAATGATCTCTTGAAAAGATCGGGTTTGTAATTACAAAACGTAAATCTCATATCCCCGAATAAAGTAAACCTAATACATGTCCTTGCCAACTATAAACGTTTACTCACAATCCATAAAAGAAAACATCATAGAAAGATTAAGGGAAAGAGAGAAACTCATTAGACGGAAATCTGATTTCCCGAGAAGCTCCAACCCTTGATCTCATACAATGCTCGGGAAGAAAATATCTAAGGTGCTTGACAACCTAAACTAAGCTATTAAGGCCTATAAATAGTTAGAAAAAGGTCCTAGGGTGGTTTATTACAAGAGTCCTAATTAGAAACTACTTAAAACAAGCTTAAAACTTTGAATTTGGAAAGTGGACGCCTGAGTAGATGAGACGCGTCCACTTGACTGTCAATCTTCTGAGGGTGGACGCGTCCACTTTCTTGCCTTGCGCGTCCACTTGGCCTCCCTGTGCGTCCACTTTCCTGTCCAACTTTGAGGGTGGACGCGTGAAATCTGGTGGGCGCGTCCACTTGACAGTCCTGCACGTCCACTTCTCCTTTCTTCTAAATATCCATCCTCAAATTCCCAATTTCTTCCAATTTCATTCCAACATCTTCTAAATCTTCTAAAGACCTGAAAACAAAAGTAATAGTGTAAAGAATCATTAAAATCACCAAAACACATAATTAGCTAGATTTAAACTTAATAAACATCATAATAAACCATAGAAAACTAAGCTAATTATGGTTCAATCATCATTTCGTTTATATATCTATTTTTTTCCCAATGATGACTCCTTGGTAGTTGAGGGACTTTATTGTTTATTGACTTAGTTATCTTTTTTCTATCCATTCTTTTGAATGATGACAAACGGAGAGAAAAACTACTGTTGATTGCAATATATAATTGTTATGAAACTAACCATTTGTTTTAGGAAAATTTGAGATGAACTTGGTCAAGTTCATCAAAACCAAGATAAAGAAAAAAATAGCTCTAAAAGGTTAAGTATGGTTATCCTTGGTTTTAAATTCTGTTTTTGATTGATTGAAGGAGAATGAGAATTGTGTGTTGATGGCCGGGTTGGCCTTATGTGATATATTTCATTTATGTTTGCTTGTTAAACTTGTGTTGTAAAAATGGTTTTATAAGAGTTACAAAGGAAACTCGGTCAAAATTTTTACAAAACTGATGCATATTGATAGGGGGAGCTTTATAAATGTTTTTATAGTCTATCTATATGTTCTTAAAACTGGAAGGTAGGAGGATAAGGAGGTTGGTGGAAAAATAGGCTCCTTTGAGCCTATATAAGTTAGGAAGTGATCTCATATACTTACAAAAAACCTTTTCATTTTGAGATCCAATATTTGTTCAAAATTGTTTCATTCAATATATTTTTTGATATCATCAAACTAAATGGTTATATGCTATATGTGATATCTTACAAATACCTAGCATATTAAGGGGGAGCGTTTTTAAAAAGTTTCATTACATATTATATAAACTCTTCCTTACTTTGAATCCTTGCATTAAATTGTTATATCCATCACATTGCATCAATATTTGTCATCATATAAAAGGGGGAGATTGAAAGCCTTAAAGCTTTTAATGTCTTAATTTTGATTAATGACAAACATTGATAAGGACTAATATCTTAATTGTATAAATGTTGATCTTTTAGGATTCATATGTCTAATCTATGCAAGATTGAAGTTTCAAGTCTTCAGGAAAGATCGAATGTTATCAAGCGTTGAAGATAAGCGATTTATGGATTAGATAGGATCTAGAGGTGTAGTGTTATTCTTAGATATCTCTAGATCTACCTCCATGAGTAATAATTTCTATAGGTTGCTCAATAAAAGTGAAACGTTTTTTAAAATGCACTTCATAAAGATATGAGTTGGGTATTTGAAATGATTTTCAAAATACATGCATATACTTAAAATTCTATAAAATATATTTCACAACTCTTAGAGTTGATTGAAATCTTGTATTGCATAGTTTGAATGCATGTGCGGTTGACCGGACTACTCAGCTCATGGTCTGCAGTATGTCTAGAGCTCTCTGGAACACTTGCGGATGATGGTGCAGATGACCCGTCTGATATGCGGTCGACCACACTTCTCCTGAGTGGGATTTAAATAGCCATTTTTATGACTGTTGGTGCATACATATAAGTACCCAATTGTTTAAAAAAACTCATAACAACGACTCTTTAAGCAAAAATCTGATTCTTACTTTTCATAAAACATCATGAAACCCTTTCATAACATTTACATTGTGAAAATCATCCAAGAAGGGTCTTTACTAAATCATTGGTGTTTTTGAGCAATATAAAGAAACAAATCACTCAATGAGGTCTTCAAATTGATATATCTTCACATTAAGGTGATATCTATCAAACTCTTTATCTCTTATTATTGATTGTAATTGTATCAAGGTTGCAAGTAGCATAAAACCCTAAGTGTTAGGGTGAGCTTTGTGTAGGTTGTTTTGTTTTCGAGGTTTGATTGTAAAACCTTTGGGTAAACCTTGAATTGTATTATTAGGATTCACTAAGGAGAGTAGTGAGATTATTTTATAATCAAGGCTGTGTTTGTAAAACTCAAGGGTTGAGTGAGCCTCGATTGGTTGAGAGATTATTTGTAAAACCCTAAGGTGAATTGAGTGAGTCTTTTTTGTAATCTCATTTATTTGATCACTGAAGGGATTTGGTAAATCCTTGAGTAGGTAACTCAAGGTAGTGGATTAGGTTTGTTGGATAAACCAAACCACTATAAATTATTGTGTTAATTGCTCTAATTTCTGCATTTTATTTGAACACATTATTTCTCACACAACTAGCACACAAAGTGTTTGATATTTGTTGTCAAAGAGGTGTTTTATTGAATTAGGTTGAAAAAATCGGGTAAAAACCTAATTCACCCCCCTCTTAGGTTTTTCAAACAACCTCCTGGTTTTATGCATGAATCTTTTGAAAATCGTATGTACAAACTTTCAAAAGTTTTATATGGTTTGAAACAAGTTCCAAGAGCTTAATATGAAAGACTTAGCAACTTCCTCATTGAAAAAGGATTGACTAGAGGAATTGTAGTCACTACACTGTTTTAAAATAATAAAGTGCATTACATTTTAATTGTTCAAATTTATGTTAATATTATATTTGAGTGAACTTTGTTATTAAAAGTGATGTGTTTATTATCCATTGGCCGAGAAAAGGTTCAATTACCAATACTCAAAATATATCCCTTGGTCCTATATTGAACCTAATGTACAAATGGTTTGTTATCATTTAATTGCCTTTTTTATTAATTTCGTTTATTGATTTTGTACCAAAATAAATACATGAAAATGAAAACATCCGATTGATGTAGTCATGAGAGGTTGTCAATATTATTGTAGATGGACTAAGAGTTATTTTAAAAATCAAATGGCAAAAAGTTCAAAGATATTATTGGCGATGAATTGAAAATAATATAAAAACAATGTTCTCATTTACTTTACGTGGAAAAAACCTTTTTATTATGAAACCGGAATATTAAAAATATTCGTATTTTGACAAAGCAATCTTTGTGATTTTAATGAATTTTCTAATCAATCTAAATACAGTAGGACATGTCTTTCCACATGCTTCAGACAAAAATAATGATTTTGGATGATTTGGGATGATATAAGGCCATCTCTGTGCGACTGAGGCTTTCTAAAATTCCCGATACTCAAAATATATCCCTGTGTCCGATTTTGAGCCTAATTTACAAATGGTTTGTTATCATTTAATTGCCTTTTTTATTAATTTCGTTTATTGATTTTGTACGAAAATAAATACATGGAAACGTATTTATTCGATTGATGTAGTCATGAGAGGTTGTCAATTTTATTGTAGATGGATTAAGAGTTATTTTAAAAATCAAATGGCAAAAAGCTGGTAGATATTCTTGCCGATGAATTGAAAATAATATAAAAACAATGTTCTCAGTTACTTTACGTGGAAAAATCTTTTTATTAAGAAACCGCAATATTAAAAATATTAGTATTTTGACAAAGCAATCTTTGTGATTTTAATACATTTTCTAATCAATCTAAATACTATAGAACATGTCTTTCCACATTCTTCAGAAAAAAATAATGATTTTGGTTGATTTTGGATGATATAAAGCCATCGTTGTGCGACTGAGCCAATCTAAAATTACCAATACTGAAAATATTATACTGTGTCCGATTTTGAGCCTAATTTACAAATGGTTTGTTATCATTTAATTTCCTTTTTTATTAATTTCGTTTATTGATTTTGTACCAAAATAAATACATGAAAACGAAAACATCCGATTGATGTAGTCATGAGAGGTTGTCAATATTATTGTAGATGGATTAAGAGTTATTTTAAAAATCAAATGGCAAAAAGTTCGAAGATATTCTTGGCGATGAATTGAAATAATATAAAACAATGTTCTCATTTACTTTACGTGGAAAAAAACCTTTTTATTATGAAACCGGAATCTTAAAAATATTCTTATTTTGAAAAATCAATCTTTGTGATTTTAATGCATTTTCTAATCAATCTAAATACTGTAGAACATGTCTTTCCACATTCTTCAGACAAAAATAATGATTTTGGATGATTTGGGATGATATAAGGCCATCTCTGTGCGAATGAGCCTTTCTAAAATTCCCGATACTCAAAATATATCCCTGTGTCCGATTTTGAGCCTAATGTACAAATGGTTTGTTATCATTTAATTGTCTTTGTTATTAATTTCGTTTATTAATTTTGTACCAAAATAAATACATGAAAACGTATTTATTCGATTGATGTAGTCATGAGAGGTTGTCAATTTTATTGTAGATGGATTAAGAGTTATTTTAAAAATCAAATGGCAAAAAGCTGGTAGATATTCTTGCCGATGAATTGAAAATAATATAAAAACAATATTTTCAGTCACTTTACGTGGAAAAATCTTTATATTAAGAAACCGCAAGATTAAAAATATTAGTATTTTGAAAAAGCAATCTTTGTGATTTTAATGCATTTTATAATCAATCTAAATATTGTAGAATTTGTCTATCCACATTCTTCAGACAAAAATAATGATTTTGGTTGATTTTGGATGATATAAAGCCATCGTTGTGTGACTTAGCCAATCTAAAATTACCAATACTGAAAATATTTCCCTGTGTCCGATTTTGAGCCTAATTTACAAATGGTTTGTTATCATTTAATTGCCTTTTTTATTAATTTCGTTTATTGATTTTGTACCAAAATAAATACATGAAAACGAAAACATTCGATTGATGTAGTCATGAGAGATGTCAATATTATTGTAGATGGATTAAGAGTTATTTTAAAAATCAAATGGCAAAAAGTTCGAAGATATTCTTGGCGATGAATTGAAAATAATATAAAAACAATGTTCTCAGTCACTTTAAGTGGAAAAATCTTTATATTAAGAAACCGCAATATTAAAAATATTAGTATTTTAACAAAGCAATCTTTGTGATTTTAATGCATTTTCTAATCAATCTAAATACTGTAGAACATGTCTTTCCACATTCTTCAGACAAAAATAATGATTTTGGTTGATTTTGGATGATATAAAGCCATCGTTGTGCGACTGAGCCAATCTAAAATTACCAATACTGAAAATATTTCCCTGTGTCCGATTTTGAGCCTAATTTACAAATGGTTTGTTATCATTTAATTGCCTTTTTTATTAATTTCGTTTATTGATTTTGTACAAAAATAAATACATGAAAACGAAAACATCCGATTGATGTAGTCATGAGAGGTTGTCAATATTATTGTAGATGGATTAAGAGTTATTTTAAAAATCAAATGGCAAAAAGTTCGAAGATATTCTTGGCGATGAATTGAAATAATATAAAAACAATGTTCTCAGTTACTTTAGGTGGAAAAATCTTTATATTAAGAAACCGCAATATTAAAAATATTCGTATTTTGACAAAGCAATCTTTGTGATTTTAATGCATTTTCTAATCAATCTAAATACTGTAGAACATGTCTTTCCACAATCTTCAGACAAAAATAATGATTTTGGTTGATTTTGGATGATATAAAGCCATCGTTGTGCGACTGAGCCAATCTAAAATTACCAATACTGAAAATATTTCCCTGTGTCCGATTTTGAGCCTAATTTACAAATGGTTTGGTATCATTTAATTGCCTTTTTTATTAATTTCGTTTATTGATTTTGTACCAAAATAAATACATGAAAACGAAAACATCCGATTGATGTAGTAATGAGAGGTTTTCAATATTATTGTAGATGGATTAAGAGTTATTTTAAAAATCAAATGGCAAAAAGCTGGTAGATATTCTTGCTGATGAATTGAAAATAATATAAAAACAATGTTCTCAGTTACTTTATGTGGAAAAATCTTTTTTTTATGAAACCGAAATCTTAAAATTATTCGTATTTTGACAAAGCAATCATTGTGATTTTAATGCATTTTCTAATCAATCTAAATACTGTAGAACATGTCTTTCCACATTCTTCAGACAAAAATAATGATTTTGGATGATTTGGGATGATATAAGGCCATCTCTGTGCGACTGAGGCTTTCTAAAATTCCCGATACTCAAAATATATCCCTGTGTCCGATTTTGAGCCTAATTTACAAATGGTTTGTTATCATTTAATTGCCTTTTTATTAATTTCGTTTATTGATTTTGTACCAAAATAAATACATGAAAACGAAAACATCCGATTGATGTAGTAATGAGAGGTTGTCAATATTATTGTAGATGGATTAAGAGTTATTTTAAAAATCAAATGGCAAAAAGCTGGTAGATATTCTTGCCGATGAATTGAAAATAATATAAAAACAATGTTCTCAGTTACTTTACGTGGAAAAATCTTTTTTTTATGAAACCGAAATCTTAAAATTATTCGTATTTTGACAAAGCAATCTTTTTGATTTTAATGCATTTTCTAATCAATCTAAATACTGTAGAACATGTCTTTCCACATTCTTCAGACAAAAATAATGATTTTGGATGATTTGGGATGATATAAGGCCATCTCTGTGCGACTGAGGCTTTCTAAAATTCCCGATACTCAAAATATATCCCTGTGTCCGATTTTGAGCCTAATTTACAAATGGTTTGTTATCATTTAATTGCCTTTTTTATTAATTTCGTTTATTGATTTTGTACCAAAATTAATACATGAAAACGAAAACATCCGATTGATGTAGTCATGAGAGGTTGTCAATATTATTGTAGATGGATTAAGAGTTATTTTAAAAATCAAATGGCAAAAAGTTCGAAGAGATTCTTGGCGATGAATTGAAATAATATAAAAACAATGTTCTCAGTTACTTTACGTGGAAAAATCTTTTTTTATGAAACCGAAATCTTAAAATTATTCGTATTTTGACAAATCAATCTTTGTAATATTAATGAATTTTCTAATCAATCTAAATACTGTAGAACATGTCTTTCCACATTCTTCAAACAAAAATAATGATTTTGGTTGATTTTGGATGATATAAAGCCATCATTATGCGACTGAGCCAATCTAAAATTACCAATACTGAAAATATTTCCCTGTGTCCGATTTTGAGCCTAATTTACAAATGGTTTGTTATCATTTAATTGTCTTTTTTATTAATTTCGTTTATTGATTTTGAACCAAAATAAATACATGAAAACGAAAACATCCGATTGATGTAGTCATGAGAGGTTGTCAATATTATTGTAGATGGATTAAGAGTTATTTTAAAAATCAAATGGCAAAAAGTTCAAAGATATTATTGGCGATGAATTGAAAATAATATAAAAACAATGTTCTCATTTACTTTACGTAGAAAAAACCTTTTTATTATGAAACCGGAATCTTAAAAATATTCGTATATTGACAAATCAATATTTGTGATTTTAATGCATTTTCTAATCAATCTAAATACTGTAGGACATGTCTTTCCACATGCTTCAGACAAAATAATGATTTTGGATGATTTGGGATGATATAAGGCCATCTCTGTGCGACTGAGGCTTTCTAAAATTCCCGATACTCAAAATATATCCCTGTGTCCGATTTTGAGCCTAATTTACAAATGGTTTGTTATCATTTAATTGCCTTTTTTATTAATTTCGTTTATTGATTTTGTACCAAAATGAATACATGAAAACGAAAACATCCGATTGATGTAGTCATGAGAGGTTATCAATATTATTGTAGATGGAGTAAGAGTTATTTTAAAAATCAAATGGCAAAAAGTTCAAAGATATTATTGGCGATGAATTGAAAATAATATAAAAACAATGTTCTCAGTTACTTTACGTGGAAAAATCTTTTTTTATGAAACCGAAATCTTAAAATTATTCGTATTTTGAGAAATCAATCTTTGTGATTTTAATGCATTTTCTAATCAATCTAAATACTGTAGGACATGTCTTTCCACATGCTTAAGACAAAAATAATGATTTTGGATGATTTGGGATGATATAAGGCCATCTCTGTGCGACTGAGGCTTTCTAAAATTCCCGATACTCAAAATATATCCCTGTGTCCGATTTTGAGCCTAATGTACAAATGGTTTGTTATCATTTAATTGTCTTTGTTATTAATTTCGTTTATTAATTTTGTACCAAAATAAGTACATGAAAACGTATTTATCCGATTGATGTAGTCATGAGAGATGTCAATATTATTGTAGATGGATTAAGAGTTATTTTAAAAATCAAATGGCAAAAAGTTCGAAGATATTCTTGGCGATGAATTGAAAATAATATAAAAACAATGTTCTCAGTCACTTTACGTGGAAAAATCTTTATATTAAGAAACCGCAATATTAAAAATATTAGTATTTTGACAAAGCAATCTTTGTGATTTTAATGCATTTTCTAATCAATCTAAATACTGTAGAACATGTCTTTCCACATTCTTCAGACAAAAATAATGATTTTGGTTGATTTTGGATGATATAAAGCCATCGTTGTGCGACTGAGCCAATTCTAAAATTACCAATACTGAAAATATTTCCCTGTGTCCGATTTTGAGCCTAATTTACAAATGGTTTGTTATCATTTAATTGTCTTTGTTATTAATTTCGTTTATTAATTTTGTACCAAAATAAATACATGGAAACGTATTTATTCGATTGATGTAGTCATGAGAGGTTGTCAATTTTATTGTAGATGGATTAAGAGTTATTTTAAAAATCAAATGGCAAAAAGCTGGTAGATATTCTTGCCGATGAATTGAAAATAATATAAAAACAATGTTCTCAGTTACTTTACGTGGAAAAATCTTTATATTAAGAAACCGCAATATTAAAAATATTAGTATTTTGAAAAAGCAATCTTTGTGATTTTAATGCATTTTCTAATCAATCTAAATACTGTAGAACATGTCTTTCCACATTCTTCAGAAAAAAATAATGATTTTGGTTGATTTTGGATGATATAAAGCCATCGTTGTGCGACTGAGCCAATCTAAAATTACCAATACTGAAAATATTATCCTGTGTCCGATTTTGAGCCTAATTTACAAATGGTTTGTTATCATTTAATTGCCTTTTTATTAATTTCGTTTATTGATTTTGTACCAAAATAAATACATGAAAACGAAAACATCCGATTGATGTAGTCATGAGAGGTTGTCAATATTATTGTAGATGGATTAAGAGTTATTTTAAAAATCAAATGGCAAAAAGTTCGAAGATATTCTTGGCGATGAATTGAAATAATATAAAAACAATGTTCTCATTTACTTTACGTGGAAAAAACCTTTTATTATGAAACCGGAATCTTAAAAATATTCGTATTTTGACAAATCAATCTTTGTGATTTTAATGCATTTTCTAATCAATCTAAATACTGTAGGACATGTCTTTCCACATGCTTCAGACAAAAATAATGATTTTGGATGATTTGGGATGATATAAGGCCATCTCTGTGCGAATGAGGCTTTCTAAAATTCCCGATACTCAAAATATATCCCTGTGTCCGATGTTGAGCCTAATGTACAAATGGTTTGTTATCATTTAATGTCTTTGTTATTAATTTCGTTTATTCATTTTGTACAAAAATAAATACATGAAAACGTAATTATTCGATTGATGTAGTCATGAGAGGTTGTCAATATTATTGTAGATGGATTAAGAGTTATTTTAAAAATCAATGGCAAAAAGCTGGTAGATATTCTTGCGACGAATTGAAAATAATATAAAAACAATGTTCTCAGTTACTTTAGGTGGAAAAATCTTTATATTAAGAAACCGCAATATTAAAAATATTAGTATTTTGACAAAGCAATCTTTGTGATTTTAATGAATTTTCTAATCAATCTAAATACTGTAGAACATGTCTTTCCACATTCTTCAGACAAAAATAATGATTTTGGTTGATTTTGGATGATATAAAGCCATCGTTGTGCGACTTAGCCAATTCTAAAATTAGCAATACTGAAAATATTTCCCTGTGTCCGATTTTGAGCCTAATTTACAAATTGTTTGTTATCATTTAATTGCCTTTTTTATTAATTTCGTTTATTGATTTTGTACCAAAATAAATACATGAAAACGAAAACATTCGATTGATGTAGTCATGAGAGGTTATCATATTATTGTAGATGGATTAAGAGTTATTTTAAAAATCAAATGGCAAAAAGTTCGAAGATATTCTTGGCGATGAATTGAAAATAATATAAAAACAATGTTCTCAGTTACTTTACGTGGAAAAATCTTTTTTTTATGAAACCGGACTCTTAAAATATTCGTATTTTGACAAATCAATCTTTGTGATTTTAATGCATTTTCTAATCAATCTAAATACTGTAGGACATGTCTTTCCACATGCTTCAGACAAAATAATGATTTTGGATGATTTGGGATGATATAAGGCCATCTCTGTGCGACTGAGGCTTTCTAAAATTCCCGATACTCAAAATATATCCCTGTGTCCGATTTTGAGCCTAATTTACAAATGGTTTGTTATCATTTAATTGTCTTTGTTATTAATTTCGTTTATTAATTTTGTACAAAAATAAATACATGAAAACGTATTTATTCGATTGATGTAGTCATGAGAGGTTGTCAATATTATAGTAGATGGAAAATCTTTTATTAAGAAACCGCAATATTAAAAATATAGTATTTTGACAAAGCAATCTTTGTGATTTTAATGAATTTTTCTAATCAATCTAAATACTGTAGAACATGTCTTTCCACATTCTTCAGACAAAAATAATGATTTTGGTTGATTTTGGATGATATAAAGCCATCGTTGTGCGACTGAGCCAATCTAAAATTACCAATACTGAAAATATTTCCCTGTGTCCGATTTTGAGCCTAATTTACAGATGGTTTGGTATCATTTAATTGCCTTTTTTATTAATTTCGTTTATTGATTTTGTACCAAAATAAATACATGAAAACGAAAACATCCGATTGATGTAGTAATGAGAGGTTGTCAATATTATTGTAGATGGATTAAGAGTTATTTTAAAAATCAAATGGCAAAAAGCTGGTAGATATTCTTGCTGATGAATTGAAAATAATATAAAAACAATGTTCTCAGTTACTTTACGTGGAAAAATCTTTTTTTATGAAACCGAAATCTTAAAATTATTCGTATTTTGACAAATCAATCTTTGTGATTTTAATGAATTTTCTAATCAATCTAAATACAGTAGGACATGTCTTTCCACATGCTTCAGACAAAAATAATGATTTTGGATGATTTGGGATGATATAAGGCTATCTCTGTGCGACTGAGGCTTTCTAAAATTCCCGATACTCAAAATATATCCTGTGTCCGATTTTGAGCCTAATTTACAAATGGTTTGTTATCATTTAATTGCCTTTTTTATTAATTTCATTTATTGATTTTGTAACCAAAATAAATACATGAAAACGAAAACATCCGATTGATGTAGTCATGAGAGGTTGTCAATATTATTGTAGATGGATTAAGAGTTATTTTAAAAATCAAATGGCAAAAAGTTCGAAGATATTCTTGCCGATGAATTGAAATAATATAAAAACAATGTTCTCAGTTACTTTACGTGGAAAAATCTTTTTTTATGAAACCGAAATCTTAAAATTATTCGTATATTGACAAATCAATCTTTGTGATTTTAATGCATTTTCTAATCAATCTAAATACTGCAGGACATGTCTTTCCACATGCTTCAGACAAAAATAATGATTTTGGATGATTTGGGATGATATAAGGCCATCTCTGTGCGACTGAGGCTTTCTAAAATTCCCGATACTCAAAATATATCCCTGTGTCCAATTTTGAGCCTAATTTACAAATGGTTTGTTATCATTTAATTGCCTTTTTTATTAATTTCATTTATTGATTTTGAACCAAAATAAATACATGAAAACGAAAACATCCGATTGATGTAGTCATGAGAGGTTGTCAATATTATTGTAGATGGATTAAGAGTTATTTTAAAAATCAAATGGCAAAAAGTTCGAAGATATTCTTGCCGATGAATTGAAATAATATAAAAACAATGTTCTCAGTTACTTTACGTGGAAAAATCTTTTTTTATGAAACCGAAATCTTAAAATTATTCGTATTTTGACAAATCAATCTTTGTGATTTTAATGAATTTTCTAATCAATCTAAATACAGTAGGACATGTCTTTCCACATGCTTCAGACAAAAATAATGATTTTGGATGATTTGGGATGATATAAGGCTATCTCTGTGCGACTGAGGCTTTCTAAAATTCCCGATACTCAAAATATATCCGTGTCCGATTTTGAGCCTAATGTACAAATGGTTTGTTATCATTTAATTGTCTTTGTTATTAATTTCGTTTATTAATTTTGTACAAAATAAATAAATGAAAACGTATTTATTCGATTGATGTAGTCATGAGAGGTTGTCAATATTATTGTAGATGGACTAAGAGTTATTTTAAAAATAAAATGGCAAAAAGCTGGTAGATATTCTTGGCGATGAATTGAAAATAATATAAAAACAATATTCTCAGTCACTTTACGTGGAAAAATCTTTATATTAAGAAACCGCAATATTAAAAATATTAGTATTTTGACAAAGCAATCTTTGTGATTTTAATGAATTTTCTAATCAATCTAAATACTGTAGAACATGTCTTTCCACATTCTTCAGACAAAAATAATGATTTTGGTTGATTTTGGATGATATAAAGCCATCGTTGTGCGACTGAGCCAATCTAAAATTACCAATACTGAAAATATTTCCCTGTGTCCGATTTTGAGCCTAATTTACAAATGGTTTGTTATCATTTAATTGTCTTTTTTATTAATTTCGTTTATTGATTTTGTACCAAAATAAATACATGAAAACGAAAACATCCGATTGATGTAGTCATGAGAGGTTATCAATATTATTGTAGATGGAGTAAGAGTTATTTTAAAAATCAAATGGCAAAAAGTTCAAAGATATTATTGGCGATGAATTGAAAATAATATAAAAACAATGTTCTCAGTTACTTTACGTGGAAAAATCTTTTTTTATGAAACCGAAATCTTAAAATTATTCGTATTTTGACAAAGCAATCTTTGTGATTTTAATGCATTTTCTAATCAATCTAAATACTGTAGAACATGTCTTTCCACATTCTTCAGACAAAAATAATGATTTTGGATGATTTGGGATGATATAAGGCCATCTCTGTGCGACTGAGGCTTTCTAAAATTCCCGATACTGAAAATATATCCCTGTGTCCGATTTTGAGCCTAATTTACAAATGGTTTGTTATCATTTAATTGCCTTTTTTATTAATTTCGTTTATTGATTTTGTACCAAAATAAATACATGAAAACGAAAACATCCGATTGATGTAGTCATGAGAGGTTATCAATATTATTGTAGATGGAGTAAGAGTTATTTTAAAAATCAAATGGCAAAAAGTTCAAAGATATTATTGGCGATGAATTGAAAATAATATAAAAACAATGTTCTCAGTTACTTTACGAGGAAAAATCTTTTTTTATGAAACCGAAATCTTAAAATTATTCGTATTTTGACAAATCAATCTTTGTGATATTACTGAATTTTCTAATCAATCTAAATACTGTAGAACATGTCTTTCCACATTCTTCAGACAAAAATAATGATTTTGGTTGATTTTGGATGATATAAAGCCATCATTATGCGACTGAGCCAATCTAAAATTACCAATACTGAAAATATTTCCCTGTGTCCGATTTTGAGCCTAATTTACAAATGGTTTGTTATCATTTAATTGTCTTTTTTATTAATTTCGTTTATTGATTTTGTACCAAAATAAATACATGAAAACGAAAACATCCGATTGATGTAGTCATGAGAGGTTGTCAATATTATTGTAGATGGATTAAGAGTTATTTTAAAAATCAAATGGCAAAAAGTTCAAAGATATTATTGGCGATGAATTGAAAATAATATAAAAACAATGTTCTCATTTACTTTACGTAGGAAAAAACCTTTTTATTATGAAACCGGAATCTTAAAAATATTCGTATATTGACAAATCAATCTTTGTGATTTTAATGCATTTTCTAATCAATCTAAATACTGTAGGACATGTCTTTCCACATGCTTCAGACAAAAATAATGATTTTGGATGATTTGGGATGATATAAGGCCATCTCTGTGCGACTGAGGCTTTCTAAAATTCCCGATACTCAAAATATATCCCTGTGTCAGATTTTGAGCCTAATTTACAAATGGTTTGTTATCATTTAATTGCCTTTTTTATTAATTTCGTTTATTGATTTTGTACCAAAATGAATACATGAAAACGAAAACATCCGATTGATGTAGTCATGAGAGGTTATCAATATTATTGTAGATGGAGTAAGAGTTATTTTAAAAATCAAATGGCAAAAAGTTCAAAGATATTATTGGCGATGAATTGAAAATAATATAAAAACAATGTTCTCAGTTACTTTACGTGGAAAAATCTTTTATTATGAAACCGCAATATTAAAAATATTAGTATTTTGACAAAGCAATCTTTGTGATTTTAATGAATTTTCTAATCAATCTAAATACTGTAGAACATGTCTTTCCACATTCTTCAGACAAAAATAATGATTTTGGTTGATTTTGGATGATATAAAGCCATCGTTGTGCGACTGAGCCATTCTAAAATTACCAATACTGAAAATATTCCCTGTGTCCGATTTTGAGCCTAATTTACAAATGGTTTGTTATCATTTAATTGCCTTTTTTATTAATTTCGTTTATTGATTTTGTACCAAAATAAATACATGAAAACGAAAACATCCGATTGATGTAGTCATGAGAGGTTGTCAATATTATTGTAGATGGATTAAGAGTTATTTTAAAAATCAAATGGCAAAAAGTTCGAAGATATTCTTGGCGATGAATTGAAAATAATATAAAAACAATGTTCTCAGTTAGTTTACGTGGAAAAATCTTTTTATTATGAAACCGGAATCTTAAAAATATTCGTATATTGACAAATCAATCTTTGTGATTTTAATGCATTTTCTAATCAATCTAAATACTGTAGAACATGTCTTTCCACATTCTTCAGACAAAAATAATGATTTTGGATGATTTGGGATGATATAAGGCCATCTCTGTGCGACTGAGGCTTTCTAAAATTCCCGATACTCAAAATATATCCCTGTGTCCGATTTTGAGCCTAATTTACAAATGGTTTGTTATCATTTAATTGCCTTTTTTATTAATTTCGTTTATTGATTTTGTACCAAAATGAATACATGAAAACGAAAACATTCGATTGATGTAGTCATGAGAGGTTAGTCAATATTATTGTAGATGGAGTAAGAGTTATTTTAAAAATCAAATGGCAAAAAGTTCAAAGATATTATTGGCGATGAATTGAAAATAATATAAAAACAATGTTCTCAGTTACTTTACGTGGAAAAATCTTTTTTTATGAAACCGAAATCTTAAAATTATTCGTATTTTGAGAAATCAATCTTTGTGATTTTAATGCATTTTCTAATCAATCTAAATACTGTAGGACATGTCTTTCCACATGCTTCAGACAAAAATAATGATTTTGGATGATTTGGGATGATATAAGGCCATCTCTGTGCGACTGAGGCTTTCTAAAATTCCCGATACTCAAAATATATCCCTGTGTCCGATTTTGAGCCTAATGTACAAATGGTTTGTTATCATTTAATTGCCTTTTTTATTAATTTCGTTTATTGATTTTGTACCAAAATAAATACATGAAAACGAAAACATCCGATTGATGTAGTCATGAGAGGTTATCAATATTATTGTAGATGGAGTAAGAGTTATTTTAAAAATCAAATGGCAAAAAGTTCAAAGATATTATTGGCGATGAATTGAAAATAATATAAAAACAATGTTCTCAGTTACTTTACGTGGAAAAATCTTTTTTTATGAAACCGAAATCTTAAAATTATTCGTATTTTGACAAATCAATCTTTGTGATTTTAATGCATTTTCTAATCAATCTAAATACAGTAGGACATGTCTTTCCACATGCTTCAGACAAAAATAATGATTTTGGATGATTTGGGATGATATAAGGCTATCTCTGTGCGAATGAGACTTTCTAAAATTCCCGATACTCAAAATATATCCCTGTGTCCGATTTGGAGACTAATGTCCAAATGGTTTGTTATCATTTAATTGTCTTTGTTATTAATTTCGTTTATTAATTTTGTACCAAAATAAATACATGGAAACGTATTTATTCGATTGATGTAGTCATGAGAGGTTGTCAATTTTATTGTAGATGGATTAAGAGTTATTTTAAAAATCAAATGGCAAAAAGCTGGTAGATATTCTTGGCGATGAATTGAAAATAATATAAAAACAATATTCTCAGTCACTTTACGTGGAAAAATCTTTATATTAAAAAACCGCAATATTAAAAATATTAGTATTTTGACAAAGCAATCTTTGTGATTTTAATGCATTTTCTAATCAATCTAAATATTGTAGAATTTGTCTATCCACATTCTTCAGACAAAAATAATGATTTTGGTTGATTTTGGATGATATAAAGCCATCGTTGTGCGACTGAGCCAATCTAAAATTACCAATACTGAAAATATTTCCCTGTGTCCGATTTTGAGCCTAATTTACAAATGGTTTGTTATCATTTAATTGTCTTTTTTATTAATTTCGTTTATTGATTTTGTACCAAAATAAATACATGAAAACGAAAACATCCGATTGATGTAGTCATGAGAGGTTATCAATATTATTGTAGATGGATTAAGAGTTATTTTAAAAATCAAATGGCAAAAAGTTCAAAGATATTATTGGCGATGAATTGAAAATAATATAAAAACAATGTTCTCAGTTACTTTACGTGGAAAAATCTTTTTTTATGAAACCGAAATCTTAAAATTATTCGTATTTTGACAAAGCAATCTTTGTGATTTTAATGCATTTTCTAATCAATCTAAATACTGTAGAACATGTCTTTCCACATTCTTCAGACAAAAATAATGATTTTGGATGATTTGGGATGATATAAGGCCATCTCTGTGCGACTGAGGCTTTCTAAAATTCCCGATACTCAAAATATATCCCTGTGTCCGATTTTGAGCCTAATTTACAAATGGTTTGTTATCATTTAATTGCCTTTTTTATTAATTTCGTTTATTGATTTTGTACCAAAATAAATACATGAAAACGAAAACATCCGATTGATGTAGTCATGAGAGGTTATCAATATTATTGTAGATGGAGTAAGAGTTATTTTAAAAATCAAATGGCAAAAGGTTCAAAGATATTATTGGCGATGAATTGAAAATAATATAAAAACAATGTTCTCAGTTACTTTACGTAGGAAAAATCTTTTTTTATGAAACCGAAATCTTAAAATTATTCGTATTTTGACAAATCAATCTTTGTGATTTTAATGCATTTTCTAATCAATCTAAATACTGTAGACATGTCTTTCCACATGCTTCAGACAAAAATAATGATTTTGGATTGATTTGGGATGATATAAGGCCATCTCTGTGCGACTGAGGCATTCTAAAATTCCCGATACTCAAAATATATCCCTGTGTCCGATTTTGAGCCTAATTTACAAATGGTTTGTTATCATTTAATTGTCTTTTTTATTAATTTCGTTTATTGATTTTGTACCAAAATAAATACATGAAAACGAAAACATCCGATTGATGTAGTCATGAGAGGTTGTCAATATTATTGTAGATGGATTAAGAGTTATTTTAAAAATCAAATGGCAAAAAGTTCAAAGATATTATTGGCGATGAATTGAAAATAATATAAAAACAATGTTCTCAGTTACTTTACGTGGAAAAAACCTTTTTATTATGAAACCGGAATCTTAAAAATATTCGTATTTGACAAAGCAATCTTTGTGATTTTAATGCATTTTCTAATCAATCTAAATACTGTAGAACATGTCTTTCCACATTCTTCAGACAAAAATAATGATTTTGGATGATTTGGGATGATATAAGGCCATCTCTGTGCGACTGAGGCTTTCTAAAATTCCCGATACTCAAAATATATCCCTGTGTCCGATTTTGAGCCTAATTTACAAATGGTTTGTTATCATTTAATTGCCTTTTTTATTAATTTCGTTTATTGATTTTGTACCAAAATAAATACATGAAAACGAAAACATCCGATTGATGTAGTCATGAGAGGTTATCAATATTATTGTAGATGGATTAAGAGTTATTTTAAAAATCAAATGGCAAAAAGTTCAAAGATATTATTGGCGATGAATTGAAAATAATATAAAAACAATGTTCTCAGTTACTTTACGTGGAAAAATCTTTTTTTATGAAACCGAAATCTTAAAATTATTCGTATTTTGACAAATCAATCTTTGTGATATTAATGAATTTTCTAATCAATCTAAATACTGTAGAACATGTCTTTCCACATTCTTCAGACAAAAATAATGATTTTGGTTGATTTGGGATGATATAAAGCCATCTCTAGTGCGACTGAGCCAATTCTAAAATTACCAATACTGAAAATATTTCCCTGTGTCCGATTTTGAGCCTAATTTACAAATGGTTTGTTATCATTTAATTGTCTTTTTTATTAATTTCGTTTATTGATTTTGTACCAAAATAAATACATGAAAACGAAAACATCCGATTGATGTAGTCATGAGAGGTTGTCAATATTATTGTAGATGGATTAAGAGTTATTTTAAAAATCAAATGGCAAAAAGTTCAAAGATATTATTGGCGATGAATTGAAAATAATATAAAAACAATGTTCTCATTTACTTTACGTAGGAAAAAACCTTTTTATTATGAAACCGGAATCTTAAAATATTCGTATATTGACAAAGCAATCTTTGTGATTTTAATGCATTTTCTAATCAATCTAAATACTGTAGAACATGTCTTTCCACATTCTTCAGACAAAAATAATGATTTTGGATGAATTAGGATGATATAAGGCCATCTCTGTGCGACTGAGGCTTTCTAAAATTCCCGATACTCAAAATATATCCCTGTGTCCGATTTTGAGCCTAATTTACAAATGGTTTGTTATCATTTAATTGCCTTTTTTATTAATTTCGTTTATTGATTTTGTACCAAAATAAATACATGAAAACGAAAACATCCGATTGATGTAGTCATGAGAGGTTATCAATATTATTGTAGATGGAGTAAGAGTTATTTTAAAAATCAAATGGCAAAAAGGTTCAAAGATATTATTGGCGATGAATTGAAAATAATATAAAAACAATGTTCTCAGTTACTTTACGTGGAAAAATCTTTTTTTATGAAACCGAAATCTTAAAATTATTCGTATTTTGACAAATCAATCTTTGTGATTTTAATGCATTTTCTAATCAATCTAAATACTGTAGAACATGTCTTTCCACATTCTTCAGACAAAAATAATGATTTTGGATTGATTTGGGATGATATAAAGCCATCATCTGTGCGACTGAGGCCATTCTAAAATTACCGATACTGCAAAATATATCCCTGTGTCCGATTTTGAGCCTAATTTACAAATGGTTTGTTATCATTTAATTGCCTTTTTTATTAATTTCGTTTATTGATTTTGTACCAAAATAAATACATGAAAACGAAAACATCCGATTGATGTAGTCATGAGAGGTTGTCAATATTATTGTAGATGGATTAAGAGTTATTTTAAAAATCAAATGGCAAAAAGTTCAAAGATATTATTGGCGATGAATTGAAAATAATATAAAAACAATGTTCTCATTTACTTTACGTGGAAAAAACCTTTTTATTATGAAACCGGAATCTTAAAAATATTCGTATTTTGACAAATCAATCTTTGTGATTTTAATGCATTTTCTAATCAATCTAAATACTGTAGGACATGTCTTTCCACATTCTTCAGACAAAAATAATGATTTTGGATGATTTGGGATGATATAAGGCCATCTCTGTGCGACTGAGGCTTTCTAAAATTCCCGATACTCAAAATATATCCCTGTGTCCGATTTTGAGCCTAATTTACAAATGGTTTGTTATCATTTAATTGCCTTTTTTATTAATTTCGTTTATTGATTTTGTACCAAAATAATACATGAAAACGAAAACATCCGATTGATGTAGTCATGAGAGGTTATCAATATTATTGTAGATGGATTAAGAGTTATTTTAAAAATCAAATGGCAAAAAGTTCAAAGATATTATTGGCGATGAATTGAAAATAATATAAAAACAATGTTCTCAGTTACTTTACGTGGAAAAATCTTTTTTTATGAAACCGAAATCTTAAAATTATTCGTATTTTGACAAATCAATCTTTGTGATTTTAATGCATTTTCTAATCAATCTAAATACTGTAGGACATGTCTTTCCACATGCTTCAGACAAAAATAATGATTTTGGATGATTTGGGATGATATAAGGCCATCTCTGTGCGACTGAGGCTTTCTAAAATTCCCGATACTCAAAATATATCCCTGTGTCCGATTTTGAGCCTAATTACAAATGGTTTGTTATCATTTAATTGCCTTTTTTATTAATTTCGTTTATTGATTTTGTACCAAAATAAATACATGAAAACGAAACTATCGATTGATGTAGTCATGAGAGGTTGTCAATATTATTGTAGATGGATTAAGAGTTATTTTAAAAATCAAATGGCAAAAAGTTCAAGATATTATTGGCGATGAATTGAAAATAATATAAAAACAATGTTCTCAGTTACTTTACGTGGAAAAAATCTTTTATTATGAAACCGAAATATTAAAAATATTCGTATTTTGACAAAGCAATCTTTGTGATTTTAATGCATTTTCTAATCAATCTAAATACTGTAGGAACATGTCTTTCCACATTCTTCAGACAAAAATAATGATTTTGGATGATTTGGGATGATATAAGGCCATCTCTGTGCGACTGAGCCAATTCTAAAATTACCAATACTGAAAATATTTCCCTGTGTCCGATTTTGAGCCTAATTTACAAATGGTTTGTTATCATTTAATTGCCTTTTTTATTAATTTCGTTTATTGATTTTGTACCAAAATAAATACATGAAAACGAAAACATCCGATTGATGTAGTCATGAGAGGTTGTCAATATTATTGTAGATGGATTAAGAGTTATTTTAAAAATCAAATGGCAAAAAGTTCGAAGATATTCTTGGCGATGAATTGAAAATAATATAAAAACAATGTTCTCAGTTACTTTACGTGGAAAAATCTTTTTTTATGAAACCGAAATCTTAAAATTATTCGTATTTTGACAAATCAATCTTTGTGATTTTAATGCATTTTCTAATCAATCTAAATACTGTAGGACATGTCTTTCCACATGCTTCAGACAAAAATAATGATTTTGGATGATTTGGGATGATATAAGGCCATCTCTGTGCGACTGAGGCTTTCTAAAATTCCCGATACTCAAAATATATCCCTGTGTCCGATTTTGAGCCTAATTTACAAATGGTTTGTTATCATTTAATTGCCTTTTTTATTAATTTCGTTTATTGATTTTGTACCAAAATAAATACATGAAAACGAAATTATTCGATTGATGTAGTCATGAGAGGTTGTCAATATTATTGTAGATGGATTAAGAGTTATTTTAAAAATCAAATGGCAAAAAGTTCAAAGATATTATTGGCGATGAATTGAAAATAATATAAAAACAATGTTCTCAGTTACTTTACGTGGAAAAAATCTTTTTATTATGAAACCGAATCTTAAAAATATTAGTATTTTGACAAAGCAATCTTTGTGATTTTAATGCATTTTCTAATCAATCTAAATACTGTAGAACATGTCTTTCCACATTCTTCAGACAAAAATAATGATTTTGGATGATTTGGGATGATATAAGGCCATCTCTGTGCGACTGAGGCTTTCTAAAATTCCCGATACTCAAAATATATCCCTGTGTCCGATTTTGAGCCTAATTTACAAATGGTTTGTTATCATTTAATTGCCTTTTTTATTAATTTCGTTTATTGATTTTGTACCAAAATAAATACATGAAAACGAAAACATCCGATTGATGTAGTCATGAGAGGTTATCAATATTATTGTAGATGGAGTAAGAGTTATTTTAAAAATCAAATGGCAAAAAGTTCAAAGATATTATTGGCGATGAATTGAAAATAATATAAAAACAATGTTCTCAGTTACTTTACGTGGAAAAATCTTTTTATTATGAAACCGAAATCTTAAAATTATTCGTATTTTGACAAATCAATCTTTGTGATTTTAATGCATTTTCTAATCAATCTAAATACTGTAGGAACATGTCTTTCCACATTCTTCAGACAAAAATAATGATTTTGGATGATTTGGGATGATATAAGGCCATCTCTGTGCGACTGAGGCCATTCTAAAATTACCGATACTGCAAAATATATCCCTGTGTCCGATTTTGAGCCTAATTTACAAATGGTTTGTTATCATTTAATTGCCTTTTTTATTAATTTCGTTTATTGATTTTGTACCAAAATAAATACATGAAAACGAAAACATCCGATTGATGTAGTCATGAGAGGTTGTCAATATTATTGTAGATGGATTAAGAGTTATTTTAAAAATCAAATGGCAAAAAGTTCAAAGATATTATTGGCGATGAATTGAAAATAATATAAAAACAATGTTCTCAGTTACTTTACGTGGAAAAAACCTTTTTATTATGAAACCGGAATCTTAAAAATATTCGTATTTGACAAATCAATCTTTGTGATTTTAATGCATTTTCTAATCAATCTAAATACTGTAGGACATGTCTTTCCACATGCTTCAGACAAAAATAATGATTTTGGATGATTTGGGATGATATAAGGCCATCTCTGTGCGACTGAGGCTTTCTAAAATTCCCGATACTCAAAATATATCCCTGTGTCCGATTTTGAGCCTAATTTACAAATGGTTTGTTATCATTTAATTGCCTTTTTTATTAATTTCGTTTATTGATTTTGTACCAAAATAATACATGAAAACGAAAACATCCGATTGATGTAGTCATGAGAGGTTGTCAATATTATTGTAGATGGATTAAGAGTTATTTTAAAAATCAAATGGCAAAAAGTTCAAAGATATTATTGGCGATGAATTGAAAATAATATAAAAACAATGTTCTCAGTTACTTTACGTGGAAAAATCTTTTTTTATGAAACCGAAATCTTAAAATTATTCGTATTTTGACAAATCAATCTTTGTGATTTTAATGCATTTTCTAATCAATCTAAATACTGTAGAACATGTCTTTCCACATTCTTCAGACAAAAATAATGATTTTGGATTGATTTGGGATGATATAAGGCCATCTCTGTGCGACTGAGGCAATTCTAAAATTACCAATACTCAAAATATATCCCTGTGTCCGATTTTGAGCCTAATTTACAAATGGTTTGTTATCATTTAATTGTCTTTTTTATTAATTTCGTTTATTGATTTTGTACCAAAATAAATACATGAAAACGAAAACATCCGATTGATGTAGTCATGAGAGGTTGTCAATATTATTGTAGATGGATTAAGAGTTATTTTAAAAATCAAATGGCAAAAAGTTCAAAGATATTATTGGCGATGAATTGAAAATAATATAAAAACAATGTTCTCATTTACTTTACGTAGAAAAAACCTTTTTATTATGAAACCGGAATCTTAAAAATATTCGTATATTGACAAATCAATCTTTGTGATTTTAATGCATTTTCTAATCAATCTAAATACTGTAGGACATGTCTTTCCACATGCTTCAGACAAAAATAATGATTTTGGATGATTTGGGATGATATAAGGCCATCTCTGTGCGACTGAGGCTTTCTAAAATTCCCGATACTCAAAATATATCCCTGTGTCCGATTTTGAGCCTAATTTACAAATGGTTTGTTATCATTTAATTGCCTTTTTTATTAATTTCGTTTATTGATTTTGTACCAAAATAAATACATGAAAACGAAAACATCCGATTGATGTAGTCATGAGAGGTTGTCAATATTATTGTAGATGGATTAAGAGTTATTTTAAAAATCAAATGGCAAAAAGTTCAAAGATATTATTGGCGATGAATTGAAAATAATATAAAAACAATGTTCTCAGTTACTTTACGTGGAAAAATCTTTTTTTATGAAACCGAAATCTTAAAATTATTCGTATTTTGACAAATCAATCTTTGTGATTTTAATGCATTTTCTAATCAATCTAAATACATGTAGGACATGTCTTTCCACATGCTTCAGACAAAAATAATGATTTTGGATGATTTGGGATGATATAAGGCCATCTCTGTGCGACTGAGGCTTTCTAAAATTCCCGATACTCAAAATATATCCCTGTGTCCGATTTTGAGCCTAATTTACAAATGGTTTGTTATCATTTAATTGTCTTTTTTATTAATTTCGTTTATTGATTTTGTACAAAAATAAATACATGAAAACGTAAACTTATTCCGATTGATGTAGTCATGAGAGGTTGTCAATATTATTGTAGATGGATTAAGAGTTATTTTAAAAATCAAATGGCAAAAAGTTCGAAGATATTCTTGGCGATGAATTGAAAATAATATAAAAACAATGTTCTCAGTTAGTTTACGTGGAAAAATCTTTTTATTATGAAACCAGAATCTTAAAAATATTCGTATTTTGAAAAATCAATCTTTGTGATTTTAATGCATTTTCTAATCAATCTAAATACTGTAGAACATGTCTTTCCACATTCTTCAGACAAAAATAATGATTTTGGATGATTTGGGATGATATAAGGCCATCTCTGTGCGACTGAGGCTTTCTAAAATTCCCGATACTCAAAATATATCCCTGTGTCCGATTTTGAGCCTAATTTACAAATGGTTTGTTATCATTTAATTGCCTTTTTTATTAATTTCGTTTATTGATTTTGTACCAAAATAAATACATGAAAACGAAAACATCCGATTGATGTAGTCATGAGAGGTTGTCAATATTATTGTAGATGGATTAAGAGTTATTTTAAAAATCAAATGGCAAAAAGTTCAAAGATATTATTGGCGATGAATTGAAAATAATATAAAAACAATGTTCTCAGTTACTTTACGTGGAAAAAATCTTTTTATTATGAAACCGAAATCTTAAAATATTCGTATTTTGACAAAGCAATCTTTGTGATTTTAATGCATTTTCTAATCAATCTAAATACTGTAGGACATGTCTTTCCACATTCTTCAGACAAAAATAATGATTTTGGATGATTTGGGATGATATAAGGCCATCTCTGTGCGACTGAGGCTTTCTAAAATTCCCGATACTCAAAATATATCCCTGTGTCCGATTTTGAGCCTAATTTACAAATGGTTTGTTATCATTTAATTGCCTTTTTATTAATTTCGTTTATTGATTTTGTACCAAAATAAATACATGAAAACGAAAACATCCGATTGATGTAGTCATGAGAGGTTATCAATATTATTGTAGATGGAGTAAGAGTTATTTTAAAAATCAAATGGCAAAAAGTTCAAAGATATTATTGGCGATGAATTGAAAATAATATAAAAACAATGTTCTCAGTTACTTTACGTGGAAAAATCTTTTTTTTATGAAACCGAAATCTTAAAATTATTCGTATTTTGACAAATCAATCTTTGTGATTTAATGCATTTTCTAATCAATCTAAATACTGTAGGAACATGTCTTTCCACATTCTTCAGACAAAAATAATGATTTTGGATGATTTGGGATGATATAAAGGCCATCTCTGTGCGACTGAGGCATTCTAAAATTCCCGATACTCAAAATATATCCCTGTGTCCGATTTTGAGCCTAATTTACAAATGGTTTGTTATCATTTAATTGTCTTTTTTATTAATTTCGTTTATTGATTTTGTACCAAAATAAATACATGAAAACGAAAACATCCGATTGATGTAGTCATGAGAGGTTGTCAATATTATTGTAGATGGATTAAGAGTTATTTTAAAAATCAAATGGCAAAAAGTTCAAAGATATTATTGGCGATGAATTGAAAATAATATAAAAACAATGTTCTCATTTACTTTACGTAGGAAAAAACCTTTTTATTATGAAACCGGAATCTTAAAAATATTCGTATATTGACAAATCAATCTTTGTGATTTTAATGCATTTTCTAATCAATCTAAATACTGTAGGACATGTCTTTCCACATGCTTCAGACAAAAATAATGATTTTGGATGATTTGGGATGATATAAGGCCATCTCTGTGCGACTGAGGCTTTCTAAAATTCCCGATACTCAAAATATATCCCTGTGTCAGATTTTGAGCCTAATTTACAAATGGTTTGTTATCATTTAATTGCCTTTTTTATTAATTTCGTTTATTGATTTTGTACCAAAATAATACATGAAAACGAAAACATCCGATTGATGTAGTCATGAGAGGTTATCAATATTATTGTAGATGGAGTAAGAGTTATTTTAAAAATCAAATGGCAAAAAGTTCAAAGATATTATTGGCGATGAATTGAAAATAATATAAAAACAATGTTCTCAGTTACTTTACGTGGAAAAATCTTTTTTTATGAAACCGAAATCTTAAAATTATTCGTATTTTGACAAATCAATCTTTGTGATTTTAATGCATTTTCTAATCAATCTAAATACTGTAGGACATGTCTTTCCACATGCTTCAGACAAAAATAATGATTTTGGATGATTTGGGATGATATAAGGCCATCTCTGTGCGACTGAGGCTTTCTAAAATTCCCGATACTCAAAATATATCCCTGTGTCCGATTTTGAGCCTAATTTACAAATGGTTTGTTATCATTTAATTGCCTTTTTTATTAATTTCGTTTATTGATTTTGTACCAAAATAAATACATGAAAACGAAAACATCCGATTGATGTAGTCATGAGAGGTTGTCAATATTATTGTAGATGGATTAAGAGTTATTTTAAAAATCAAATGGCAAAAAGTTCGAAGATATTATTGGCGATGAATTGAAAATAATATAAAAACAATGTTCTCAGTTACTTTACGTGGAAAAATCTTTTTATTATGAAACCGAATCTTAAAATATTCGTATTTTGACAAATCAATCTTTGTGATTTTAATGCATTTTCTAATCAATCTAAATACTGTAGGAACATGTCTTTCCACATTCTTCAGACAAAAATAATGATTTTGGATGATTTTGGGATGATATAAGGCCATCTCTGTGCGACTGAGGCATTCTAAAATTCCCGATACTCAAAATATATCCCTGTGTCCGATTTTGAGCCTAATTTACAAATGGTTTGTTATCATTTAATTGTCCTTTTTTATTAATTTCGTTTATTGATTTTGTACCAAAATAAATACATGAAAACGAAAACATCCGATTGATGTAGTCATGAGAGGTTAGTCAATATTATTGTAGATGGAGTAAGAGTTATTTTAAAAATCAAATGGCAAAAAGTTCAAAGATATTATTGGCGATGAATTGAAAATAATATAAAAACAATGTTCTCAGTTACTTTACGTGGAAAAATCTTTTTTTATGAAACCGAAATCTTAAAATTATTCGTATTTTGACAAAGCAATCTTTGTGATTTTAATGCATTTTCTAATCAATCTAAATACTGTAGGAACATGTCTTTCCACATTCTTCAGACAAAAATAATGATTTTGGATGATTTGGGATGATATAAGGCCATCTCTGTGCGACTGAGGCTTTCTAAAATTCCCGATACTCAAAATATATCCCTGTGTCCGATTTTGAGCCTAATTTACAAATGGTTTGTTATCATTTAATTGCCTTTTTTATTAATTTCGTTTATTGATTTTGTACCAAAATAAATACATGAAAACGAAAACATCCGATTGATGTAGTCATGAGAGGTTGTCAATATTATTGTAGATGGATTAAGAGTTATTTTAAAAATCAAATGGCAAAAAGTTCGAAGATATTATTGGCGATGAATTGAAAATAATATAAAAACAATGTTCTCAGTTACTTTACGTGGAAAAAATCTTTTTTTATGAAACCGAATCTTAAAATTATTCGTATTTTGACAAATCAATCTTTGTGATTTTAATGCATTTTCTAATCAATCTAAATACTGTAGGACATGTCTTTCCACATTCTTCAGACAAAAATAATGATTTTGGATGATTTGGATGATATAAGGCCATCTCTGTGCGACTGAGGCTTTCTAAAATTCCCGATACTCAAAATATATCCCTGTGTCCGATTTTGAGCCTAATTTACAAATGGTTTGTTATCATTTAATTGCCTTTTTTATTAATTTCGTTTATTGATTTTGTACCAAAATAAATACATGAAAACGAAAACATCCGATTGATGTAGTCATGAGAGGTTGTCAATATTATTGTAGATGGATTAAGAGTTATTTTAAAAATCAAATGGCAAAAAGTTCAAAGATATTATTGGCGATGAATTGAAAATAATATAAAAACAATGTTCTCAGTTACTTTACGTGGAAAAATCTTTTTATTATGAAACCGAAATCTTAAAAATTATTCGTATTTTGACAAAGCAATCTTTGTGATTTTAATGCATTTTCTAATCAATCTAAATACTGTAGGAACATGTCTTTCCACATTCTTCAGACAAAAATAATGATTTTGGATGATTTGGGATGATATAAGGCCATCTCTGTGCGACTGAGGCTTTCTAAAATTCCCGATACTCAAAATATATCCCTGTGTCCGATTTTGAGCCTAATTTACAAATGGTTTGTTATCATTTAATTGCCTTTTTTATTAATTTCGTTTATTGATTTTGTACCAAAATAAATACATGAAAACGAAAACATCCGATTGATGTAGTCATGAGAGGTTGTCAATATTATTGTAGATGGATTAAGAGTTATTTTAAAAATCAAATGGCAAAAAGTTCAAAGATATTATTGGCGATGAATTGAAAATAATATAAAAACAATGTTCTCAGTTACTTTACGTGGAAAAATCTTTTTTTATGAAACCGAAATCTTAAAATTATTCGTATTTTGACAAATCAATCTTTGTGATTTTAATGCATTTTCTAATCAATCTAAATACTGTAGGACATGTCTTTCCACATGCTTCAGACAAAAATAATGATTTTGGATGATTTGGGATGATATAAGGCCATCTCTGTGCGACTGAGGCTTTCTAAAATTCCCGATACTCAAAATATATCCCTGTGTCCGATTTTGAGCCTAATTTACAAATGGTTTGTTATCATTTAATTGCCTTTTTTATTAATTTCGTTTATTGATTTTGTACCAAAATAAATACATGAAAACGAAAACATCCGATTGATGTAGTCATGAGAGGTTGTCAATATTATTGTAGATGGATTAAGAGTTATTTTAAAAATCAAATGGCAAAAAGTTCAAAGATATTATTGGCGATGAATTGAAAATAATATAAAAACAATGTTCTCAGTTACTTTACGTGGAAAAATCTTTTTATTATGAAACCGAAATCTTAAAAATATTCGTATTTTGACAAATCAATCTTTGTGATTTTAATGCATTTTCTAATCAATCTAAATACTGTAGGACATGTCTTTCCACATGCTTCAGACAAAAATAATGATTTTGGATGATTTGGGATGATATAAGGCCATCTCTGTGCGACTGAGGCTTTCTAAAATTCCCGATACTCAAAATATATCCCTGTGTCCGATTTTGAGCCTAATTTACAAATGGTTTGTTATCATTTAATTGCCTTTTTTATTAATTTCGTTTATTGATTTTGTACCAAAATAAATACATGAAAACGAAAACATCCGATTGATGTAGTCATGAGAGGTTGTCAATATTATTGTAGATGGATTAAGAGTTATTTTAAAAATCAAATGGCAAAAAGTTCAAAGATATTATTGGCGATGAATTGAAAATAATATAAAAACAATGTTCTCAGTTACTTTACGTGGAAAAATCTTTTTTTATGAAACCGAATCTTAAAATTATTCGTATTTTGACAAATCAATCTTTGTGATTTTAATGCATTTTCTAATCAATCTAAATACTGTAGGACATGTCTTTCCACATGCTTCAGACAAAAATAATGATTTTGGATGATTTGGGATGATATAAGGCCATCTCTGTGCGACTGAGGCTTTCTAAAATTCCCGATACTCAAAATATATCCCTGTGTCCGATTTTGAGCCTAATTTACAAATGGTTTGTTATCATTTAATTGCCTTTTTTATTAATTTCGTTTATTGATTTTGTACCAAAATAAATACATGAAAACGAAAACATCCGATTGATGTAGTCATGAGAGGTTGTCAATATTATTGTAGATGGATTAAGAGTTATTTTAAAAATCAAATGGCAAAAAGTTCAAAGATATTATTGGCGATGAATTGAAAATAATATAAAAACAATGTTCTCAGTTACTTTACGTGGAAAAAATCTTTTTATTATGAAACCGAAATCTTAAAAATTATTCGTATTTTGACAAAGCAATCTTTGTGATTTTAATGCATTTTCTAATCAATCTAAATACTGTAGGACATGTCTTTCCACATGCTTCAGACAAAAATAATGATTTTGGATGATTTGGGATGATATAAGGCCATCTCTGTGCGACTGAGGCTTTCTAAAATTCCCGATACTCAAAATATATCCCTGTGTCCGATTTTGAGCCTAATTTACAAATGGTTTGTTATCATTTAATTGCCTTTTTTATTAATTTCGTTTATTGATTTTGTACAAAATAAATACATGAAAACGAAAACATCCGATTGATGTAGTCATGAGAGGTTGTCAATATTATTGTAGATGGATTAAGAGTTATTTTAAAAATCAAATGGCAAAAAGTTCAAAGATATTCTTGGCGATGAATTGAAAATAATATAAAAACAATGTTCTCAGTTACTTTACGTGGAAAAATCTTTTATTTATGAAACCGAAATCTTAAAAATATTCGTATTTTGACAAATCAATCTTTGTGATTTTAATGCATTTTCTAATCAATCTAAATACTGTAGGACATGTCTTTCCACATGCTTCAGACAAAAATAATGATTTTGGATGATTTGGGATGATATAAGGCCATCTCTGTGCGACTGAGGCTTTCTAAAATTCCCGATACTCAAAATATATCCCTGTGTCCGATTTTGAGCCTAATTTACAAATGGTTTGTTATCATTTAATTGCCTTTTTTATTAATTTCGTTTATTGATTTTGTACCAAAATAAATACATGAAAACGAAAACATCCGATTGATGTAGTCATGAGAGGTTGTCAATATTATTGTAGATGGATTAAGAGTTATTTTAAAAATCAAATGGCAAAAAGTTCAAAGATATTATTGGCGATGAATTGAAAATAATATAAAAACAATGTTCTCAGTTACTTTACGTGGAAAAAATCTTTTTATTATGAAACCGAAATCTTAAAATATTCGTATTTTGACAAATCAATCTTTGTGATTTTAATGCATTTTCTAATCAATCTAAATACTGTAGGACATGTCTTTCCACATGCTTCAGACAAAAATAATGATTTTGGATGATTTGGGATGATATAAGGCCATCTCTGTGCGACTGAGGCTTTCTAAAATTCCCGATACTCAAAATATATCCCTGTGTCCGATTTTGAGCCTAATTTACAAATGGTTTGTTATCATTTAATTGCCTTTTTATTAATTTCGTTTATTGATTTTGTACGAAAATAAATACATGAAAACGAAAACATCCGATTGATGTAGTCATGAGAGGTTGTCAATATTATTGTAGATGGATTAAGAGTTATTTTAAAAATCAAATGGCAAAAAGTTCAAAGATATTATTGGCGATGAATTGAAAATAATATAAAAACAATGTTCTCAGTTACTTTACGTGGAAAAATCTTTTATTTATGAAACCGAAATCTTAAAAATATTCGTATTTTGACAAATCAATCTTTGTGATTTTAATGCATTTTCTAATCAATCTAAATACTGTAGGACATGTCTTTCCACATGCTTCAGACAAAAATAATGATTTTGGATGATTTGGGATGATATAAGGCCATCTCTGTGCGACTGAGGCTTTCTAAAATTCCCGATACTCAAAATATATCCCTGTGTCCGATTTTGAGCCTAATTTACAAATGGTTTGTTATCATTTAATTGCCTTTTTTATTAATTTCGTTTATTGATTTTGTACCAAAATAAATACATGAAAACGAAAACATCCGATTGATGTAGTCATGAGAGGTTGTCAATATTATTGTAGATGGATTAAGAGTTATTTTAAAAATCAAATGGCAAAAAGTTCAAAGATATTATTGGCGATGAATTGAAAATAATATAAAAACAATGTTCTCAGTTACTTTACGTGGAAAAATCTTTTTTTATGAAACCGAAATCTTAAAATTATTCGTATTTTGACAAATCAATCTTTGTGATTTTAATGCATTTTCTAATCAATCTAAATACTGTAGGACATGTCTTTCCACATTCTTCAGACAAAAATAATGATTTTGGATGATTTGGGATGATATAAGGCCATCTCTGTGCGACTGAGGCTTTCTAAAATTCCCGATACTCAAAATATATCCCTGTGTCCGATTTTGAGCCTAATTTACAAATGGTTTGTTATCATTTAATTGCCTTTTTTATTAATTTCGTTTATTGATTTTGTACCAAAATAAATACATGAAAACGAAAACATCCGATTGATGTAGTCATGAGAGGTTGTCAATATTATTGTAGATGGATTAAGAGTTATTTTAAAAATCAAATGGCAAAAAGTTCAAAGATATTATTGGCGATGAATTGAAAATAATATAAAAACAATGTTCTCAGTTACTTTACGTGGAAAAAATCTTTTTTTATGAAACCGAAATCTTAAAATTATTCGTATTTTGACAAATCAATCTTTGTGATTTTAATGCATTTTCTAATCAATCTAAATACTGTAGGACATGTCTTTCCACATGCTTCAGACAAAAATAATGATTTTGGATGATTTGGGATGATATAAGGCCATCTCTGTGCGACTGAGGCTTTCTAAAATTCCCGATACTCAAAATATATCCCTGTGTCCGATTTTGAGCCTAATTTACAAATGGTTTGTTATCATTTAATTGCCTTTTTTATTAATTTCGTTTATTGATTTTGTACCAAAATAAATACATGAAAACGAAAACATCCGATTGATGTAGTCATGAGAGGTTGTCAATATTATTGTAGATGGATTAAGAGTTATTTTAAAAATCAAATGGCAAAAAGTTCGAAGATATTCTTGGCGATGAATTGAAAATAATATAAAAACAATGTTCTCAGTTACTTTACGTGGAAAAAATCTTTTATTATGAAACCGAAATCTTAAAAATATTCGTATTTTGACAAAGCAATCTTTGTGATTTTAATGCATTTTCTAATCAATCTAAATACTGTAGGACATGTCTTTCCACATTCTTCAGACAAAAATAATGATTTTGGATGATTTGGGATGATATAAGGCCATCTCTGTGCGACTGAGGCTTTCTAAAATTCCCGATACTCAAAATATATCCCTGTGTCCGATTTTGAGCCTAATTTACAAATGGTTTGTTATCATTTAATTGCCTTTTTTATTAATTTCGTTTATTGATTTTGTACAAAAATAAATACATGAAAACGAAAACATCCGATTGATGTAGTCATGAGAGGTTGTCAATATTATTGTAGATGGATTAAGAGTTATTTTAAAAATCAAATGGCAAAAAGTTCAAAGATATTATTGGCGATGAATTGAAAATAATATAAAAACAATGTTCTCAGTTACTTTACGTGGAAAAATCTTTTTATTATGAAACCGAAATCTTAAAAATATTCGTATTTTGACAAAGCAATCTTTGTGATTTTAATGCATTTTCTAATCAATCTAAATACTGTAGGACATGTCTTTCCACATGCTTCAGACAAAAATAATGATTTTGGATGATTTGGGATGATATAAGGCCATCTCTGTGCGACTGAGGCTTTCTAAAATTCCCGATACTCAAAATATATCCCTGTGTCCGATTTTGAGCCTAATTTACAAATGGTTTGTTATCATTTAATTGCCTTTTTTATTAATTTCGTTTATTGATTTTGTACGAAAATAAATACATGAAAACGAAAACATCCGATTGATGTAGTCATGAGAGGTTGTCAATATTATTGTAGATGGATTAAGAGTTATTTTAAAAATCAAATGGCAAAAAGTTCAAAGATATTATTGGCGATGAATTGAAATAATATAAAAACAATGTTCTCAGTTACTTTACGTGGAAAAAATCTTTTTATTATGAAACCGAATCTTAAAAATATTCGTATTTTGACAAATCAATCTTTGTGATTTTAATGCATTTTCTAATCAATCTAAATACTGTAGGACATGTCTTTCCACATTCTTCAGACAAAAATAATGATTTTGGATGATTTGGGATGATATAAGGCCATCTCTGTGCGACTGAGGCTTTCTAAAATTCCCGATACTCAAAATATATCCCTGTGTCCGATTTTGAGCCTAATTTACAAATGGTTTGTTATCATTTAATTGCCTTTTTTATTAATTTCGTTTATTGATTTTGTACGAAAATAAATACATGAAAACGAAAACATCCGATTGATGTAGTCATGAGAGGTTGTCAATATTATTGTAGATGGATTAAGAGTTATTTTAAAAATCAAATGGCAAAAAGTTCAAAGATATTATTGGCGATGAATTGAAAATAATATAAAAACAATGTTCTCAGTTACTTTACGTGGAAAAAATCTTTTTATTATGAAACCGAAATCTTAAAATATTCGTATTTTGACAAAGCAATCTTTGTGATTTTAATGCATTTTCTAATCAATCTAAATACTGTAGGACATGTCTTTCCACATTCTTCAGACAAAAATAATGATTTGGATGATTTGGGATGATATAAGGCCATCTCTGTGCGACTGAGGCTTTCTAAAATTCCCGATACTCAAAATATATCCCTGTGTCCGATTTTGAGCCTAATTTACAAATGGTTTGTTATCATTTAATTGCCTTTTTTATTAATTTCGTTTATTGATTTTGTACAAAATAAATACATGAAAACGAAAACATCGATTGATGTAGTCATGAGAGGTTGTCAATATTATTGTAGATGGATTAAGAGTTATTTTAAAAATCAAATGGCAAAAAGTTCAAAGATATTATTGGCGATGAATTGAAAATAATATAAAAACAATGTTCTCAGTTACTTTACGTGGAAAAAATCTTTTTATTATGAAACCGAAATCTTAAAAATTATTCGTATTTTGACAAAGCAATCTTTGTGATTTTAATGCATTTTCTAATCAATCTAAATACTGTAGGAACATGTCTTTCCACATTCTTCAGACAAAAATAATGATTTTGGATGATTTGGGATGATATAAGGCCATCTCTGTGCGACTGAGGCTTTCTAAAATTCCCGATACTCAAAATATATCCCTGTGTCCGATTTTGAGCCTAATTTACAAATGGTTTGTTATCATTTAATTGCCTTTTTTATTAATTTCGTTTATTGATTTTGTACGAAAATAAATACATGAAAACGAAAACATCCGATTGATGTAGTCATGAGAGGTTGTCAATATTATTGTAGATGGATTAAGAGTTATTTTAAAAATCAAATGGCAAAAAGTTCAAAGATATTATTGGCGATGAATTGAAAATAATATAAAAACAATGTTCTCAGTTACTTTACGTGGAAAAAATCTTTTTTTATGAAACCGAAATCTTAAAATTATTCGTATTTTGACAAATCAATCTTTGTGATTTTAATGCATTTTCTAATCAATCTAAATACTGTAGGACATGTCTTTCCACATTCTTCAGACAAAAATAATGATTTTGGATGATTTGGGATGATATAAGGCCATCTCTGTGCGACTGAGGCTTTCTAAAATTCCCGATACTCAAAATATATCCCTGTGTCCGATTTTGAGCCTAATTTACAAATGGTTTGTTATCATTTAATTGCCTTTTTTATTAATTTCGTTTATTGATTTTGTACGAAAATAAATACATGAAAACGAAAACATCCGATTGATGTAGTCATGAGAGGTTGTCAATATTATTGTAGATGGATTAAGAGTTATTTTAAAAATCAAATGGCAAAAAGTTCAAAGATATTATTGGCGATGAATTGAAAATAATATAAAAACAATGTTCTCAGTTACTTTACGTGGAAAAATCTTTTTATTATGAAACCGAAATCTTAAAAATATTCGTATTTTGACAAATCAATCTTTGTGATTTTAATGCATTTTCTAATCAATCTAAATACTGTAGGACATGTCTTTCCACATGCTTCAGACAAAAATAATGATTTTGGATGATTTGGGATGATATAAGGCCATCTCTGTGCGACTGAGGCTTTCTAAAATTCCCGATACTCAAAATATATCCCTGTGTCCGATTTTGAGCCTAATTTACAAATGGTTTGTTATCATTTAATTGCCTTTTTTATTAATTTCGTTTATTGATTTTGTACAAAATAAATACATGAAAACGAAAACATTCGATTGATGTAGTCATGAGAGGTTGTCAATATTATTGTAGATGGATTAAGAGTTATTTTAAAAATCAAATGGCAAAAAGTTCGAAGATATTCTTGGCGATGAATTGAAAATAATATAAAAACAATGTTCTCAGTTACTTTACGCGGAAAAATCTTTTTATTATGAAACCAGAATCTTAAAAATATTCGTATTTTGAAAAATCAATCTTTGTGATTTTAATGCATTTTCTAATCAATCTAAATACTGTAGAACATGTCTTTCCACATTTCTTCAGACAAAAATAATGATTTTGGATGATTTGGGATGATATAAGGCCATCTTTGTGCGACTGAGGCTTTCTAAAATTCCCGATACTCAAAATATATCCCTGTGTCCGATTTTGAGCCTAATTTACAAATGGTTTGTTATCATTTAATTGCCTTTTTTATTAATTTCGTTTATTGATTTTGTACGAAAATAAATACATGAAAACGAAAACATCCGATTGATGTAGTCATGAGAGGTTGTCAATATTATTGTAGATGGATTAAGAGTTATTTTAAAAATCAAATGGCAAAAAGTTCAAAGATATTATTGGCGATGAATTGAAAATAATATAAAAACAATGTTCTCAGTTACTTTACGTGGAAAAAATCTTTTTATTATGAAACCGGAATCTTAAAATATTCGTATTTTGACAAAGCAATCTTTGTGATTTTAATGCATTTTCTAATCAATCTAAATACTGTAGGAACATGTCTTTCCACATTCTTCAGACAAAAATAATGATTTTGGATGATTTGGGATGATATAAGGCCATCTCTGTGCGACTGAGGCTTTCTAAAATTCCCGATACTCAAAATATATCCCTGTGTCCGATTTTGAGCCTAATTTACAAATGGTTTGTTATCATTTAATTGCCTTTTTTATTAATTTCGTTTATTGATTTTGTACGAAAATAAATACATGAAAACGAAAACATCCGATTGATGTAGTCATGAGAGGTTGTCAATATTATTGTAGATGGATTAAGAGTTATTTTAAAAATCAAATGGCAAAAAGTTCAAAGATATTATTGGCGATGAATTGAAAATAATATAAAAACAATGTTCTCAGTTACTTTACGTGGAAAAATCCTTTTTTTATGAAACCGAAATCTTAAAAATATTCGTATTTTGACAAAGCAATCTTTGTGATTTTAATGCATTTTCTAATCAATCTAAATACTGTAGGACATGTCTTTCCACATGCTTCAGACAAAAATAATGATTTTGGATGATTTGGGATGATATAAGGCCATCTCTGTGCGACTGAGGCTTTCTAAAATTCCCGATACTCAAAATATATCCCTGTGTCCGATTTTGAGCCTAATTTACAAATGGTTTGTTATCATTTAATTGCCTTTTTTATTAATTTCGTTTATTGATTTTGTACGAAAATAAATACATGAAAACGAAAACATCCGATTGATGTAGTCATGAGAGGTTGTCAATATTATTGTAGATGGATTAAGAGTTATTTTAAAAATCAAATGGCAAAAAGTTCAAAGATATTATTGGCGATGAATTGAAAATAATATAAAAACAATGTTCTCAGTTACTTTACGTGGAAAAAATCCTTTTATTTATGAAACCGAAATCTTAAAAATATTCGTATTTTGACAAATCAATCTTTGTGATTTTAATGCATTTTCTAATCAATCTAAATACTGTAGGACATGTCTTTCCACATTCTTCAGACAAAAATAATGATTTTGGATGATTTGGGATGATATAAGGCCATCTCTGTGCGACTGAGGCTTTCTAAAATTCCCGATACTCAAAATATATCCCTGTGTCCGATTTTGAGCCTAATTTACAAATGGTTTGTTATCATTTAATTGCCTTTTTATTAATTTCGTTTATTGATTTTGTACGAAAATAAATACATGAAAACGAAAACATCCGATTGATGTAGTCATGAGAGGTTGTCAATATTATTGTAGATGGATTAAGAGTTATTTTAAAAATCAAATGGCAAAAAGTTCAAAGATATTATTGGCGATGAATTGAAAATAATATAAAAACAATGTTCTCATTTACTTTACGTGGAAAAAATCCTTTTTATTATGAAACCGAATCTTAAAATATTCGTATTTTGACAAATCAATCTTTGTGATTTTAATGCATTTTCTAATCAATCTAAATACTGTAGGACATGTCTTTCCACATGCTTCAGACAAAAATAATGATTTTGGATGATTTGGGATGATATAAGGCCATCTCTGTGCGACTGAGGCTTTCTAAAATTCCCGATACTCAAAATATATCCCTGTGTCCGATTTTGAGCCTAATTTACAAATGGTTTGTTATCATTTAATTGCCTTTTTTATTAATTTCGTTTATTGATTTTGTACGAAAATAAATACATGAAAACGAAAACATCCGATTGATGTAGTCATGAGAGGTTGTCAATATTATTGTAGATGGATTAAGAGTTATTTTAAAAATCAAATGGCAAAAAGTTCAAAGATATTATTGGCGATGAATTGAAAATAATATAAAAACAATGTTCTCAGTTACTTTACGTGGAAAAAATCTTTTTATTATGAAACCGAAATCTTAAAATATTCGTATTTTGACAAAGCAATCTTTGTGATTTTAATGCATTTTCTAATCAATCTAAATACTGTAGGACATGTCTTTCCACATTCTTCAGACAAAAATAATGATTTTGGATGATTTGGGATGATATAAGGCCATCTCTGTGCGACTGAGGCTTTCTAAAATTCCCGATACTCAAAATATATCCCTGTGTCCGATTTTGAGCCTAATTTACAAATGGTTTGTTATCATTTAATTGCCTTTTTTATTAATTTCGTTTATTGATTTTGTACGAAAATAAATACATGAAAACGAAAACATCCGATTGATGTAGTCATGAGAGGTTGTCAATATTATTGTAGATGGATTAAGAGTTATTTTAAAAATCAAATGGCAAAAAGTTCAAAGATATTATTGGCGATGAATTGAAAATAATATAAAAACAATGTTCTCATTTACTTTACGTGGAAAAAACCTTTTTATTATGAAACCGAATCTTAAAAATATTCGTATTTTGACAAATCAATCTTTGTGATTTTAATGCATTTTCTAATCAATCTAAATACTGTAGGACATGTCTTTCCACATGCTTCAGACAAAAATAATGATTTTGGATGATTTGGGATGATATAAGGCCATCTCTGTGCGACTGAGGCTTTCTAAAATTCCCGATACTCAAAATATATCCCTGTGTCCGATTTTGAGCCTAATTTACAAATGGTTTGTTATCATTTAATTGCCTTTTTTATTAATTTCGTTTATTATTTTGTACGAAAATAAATACATGAAAACGAAAACATCCGATTGATGTAGTCATGAGAGGTTGTCAATATTATTGTAGATGGATTAAGAGTTATTTTAAAAATCAAATGGCAAAAAGTTCAAAGATATTATTGGCGATGAATTGAAAATAATATAAAAACAATGTTCTCAGTTACTTTACGTGGAAAAAATCTTTTTATTATGAAACCGAAATCTTAAAAATATTCGTATTTTGACAAAGCAATCTTTGTGATTTTAATGCATTTTCTAATCAATCTAAATACTGTAGGACATGTCTTTCCACATGCTTCAGACAAAAATAATGATTTTGGATGATTTGGGATGATATAAGGCCATCTCTGTGCGACTGAGGCTTTCTAAAATTCCCGATACTCAAAATATATCCCTGTGTCCGATTTTGAGCCTAATTTACAAATGGTTTGTTATCATTTAATTGCCTTTTTTATTAATTTCGTTTATTGATTTTGTACGAAAATAAATACATGAAAACGAAAACATCCGATTGATGTAGTCATGAGAGGTTGTCAATATTATTGTAGATGGATTAAGAGTTATTTTAAAAATCAAATGGCAAAAAGTTCGAAGATATTCTTGGCGATGAATTGAAATAATATAAAAACAATGTTCTCAGTTACTTTACGTGGAAAAATCCTTTTATTTATGAAACCGAATCTTAAAAATATTCGTATTTTGACAAAGCAATCTTTGTGATTTTAATGCATTTTCTAATCAATCTAAATACTGTAGGAACATGTCTTTCCACATTCTTCAGACAAAAATAATGATTTTGGATGATTTGGGATGATATAAGGCCATCTCTGTGCGACTGAGGCATTTCTAAAATTCCCGATACTCAAAATATATCCCTGTGTCCGATTTTGAGCCTAATTTACAAATGGTTTGTTATCATTTAATTGCCTTTTTTATTAATTTCGTTTATTGATTTTGTACGAAAATAAATACATGAAAACGAAAACATCCGATTGATGTAGTCATGAGAGGTTGTCAATATTATTGTAGATGGATTAAGAGTTATTTTAAAAATCAAATGGCAAAAAGTTCAAAGATATTATTGGCGATGAATTGAAAATAATATAAAAACAATGTTCTCAGTTACTTTACGTGGAAAAAATCTTTTTATTATGAAACCGAAATCTTAAAAATATTCGTATTTTGACAAAGCAATCTTTGTGATTTTAATGCATTTTCTAATCAATCTAAATACTGTAGGACATGTCTTTCCACATTCTTCAGACAAAAATAATGATTTTGGATGATTTGGGATGATATAAGGCCATCTCTGTGCGACTGAGGCTTTCTAAAATTCCCGATACTCAAAATATATCCCTGTGTCCGATTTTGAGCCTAATTTACAAATGGTTTGTTATCATTTAATTGCCTTTTTTATTAATTTCGTTTATTGATTTTGTACCAAAATAAATACATGAAAACGAAAACATCCGATTGATGTAGTCATGAGAGGTTGTCAATATTATTGTAGATGGATTAAGAGTTATTTTAAAAATCAAATGGCAAAAAGTTCAAGATATTATTGGCGATGAATTGAAAATAATATAAAAACAATGTTCTCAGTTACTTTACGTGGAAAAATCTTTTTTTTATGAAACCGAAATCTTAAAATTATTCGTATTTTGACAAATCAATCTTTGTGATTTTAATGCATTTTCTAATCAATCTAAATACTGTAGGACATGTCTTTCCACATTCTTCAGACAAAAATAATGATTTTGGATGATTTGGGATGATATAAGGCCATCTCTGTGCGACTGAGGCTTTCTAAAATTCCCGATACTCAAAATATATCCCTGTGTCCGATTTTGAGCCTAATTTACAAATGGTTTGTTATCATTTAATTGCCTTTTTTATTAATTTCGTTTATTGATTTTGTACCAAAATAAATACATGAAAACGAAAACATCCGATTGATGTAGTCATGAGAGGTTGTCAATATTATTGTAGATGGATTAAGAGTTATTTTAAAAATCAATGGCAAAAAGTTCAAAGATATTATTGGCGATGAATTGAAAATAATATAAAAACAATGTTCTCAGTTACTTTACGTGGAAAAAATCTTTTTTTATGAAACCGAAATCTTAAAATATTAGTTTTTTGACAAATCTATCTTTGTGATTTTAATGCATTTTCTAATCAATCTAAATACTGTAGAACATGTCTTTCCACATTCTTCAGACAAAAATAATGATTTTGGATGATTTGGGATGATATAAGGGCATCTCTGTGCGACTGAGGCTTTCTAAAATTCTCGATACTCAAAATATATCCCTGTGTCCGATTTTGAGCCTAATGTACAAATGGTTTGTTATCATTTAATTGCCTTTTTTATTAATTTCGTTTATTAATTTTGTACCAAAATAAATACATGAAAACGAAAACATCCGATTGATGTAGGTCATGAGAGGTTGTCAATATTATTGTAGATGGATTAAGAGTTATTTTAAAAATCAAATGGCAAAAAGTTCAAAGATATTATTGGCGATGAATTGAAAATAATATAAAAACAATGTTCTCAGTTACTTTACGTGGAAAAATCTTTTATTATGAAACCGAAATCTTAAAAATATTCGTATTTTGACAAAGCAATCTTTGTGATTTTAATGCATTTTCTAATCAATCTAAATACTGTAGAACATGTCTTTCCACATTCTTCAGACAAAAATAATGATTTTGGATGATTTGGGATGATATAAGGCCATCTCTGTGCGACTGAGGCTTCTAAAATTCCCGATACTCAAAATATATCCCTGTGTCCGATTTTGAGCCTAATTTACAAATGGTTTGTTATCATTTAATTGCCTTTTTTATTAATTTCGTTTATTGATTTTGTACGAAAATAAATACATGAAAACGAAAACATCCGATTGATGTAGTCATGAGAGGTTGTCAATATTATTGTAGATGGATTAAGAGTTATTTTAAAAATCAAATGGCAAAAAGTTCAAAGATATTATTGGCGATGAATTGAAAATAATATAAAAACAATGTTCTCAGTTACTTTACGTGGAAAAATCTTTTATTATGAAACCGAAATCTTAAAAATATTCGTATTTTGACAAATCAATCTTTGTGATTTTAATGCATTTTCTAATCAATCTAAATACTGTAGGAACATGTCTTTCCACATTCTTCAGACAAAAATAATGATTTTGGATGATTTGGGATGATATAAGGCCATCTCTGTGCGACTGAGGCTTTCTAAAATTCCCGATACTCAAAATATATCCCTGTGTCCGATTTTGAGCCTAATTTACAAATGGTTTGTTATCATTTAATTGCCTTTTTTATTAATTTCGTTTATTGATTTTGTACGAAAATAAATACATGAAAACGAAAACATCCGATTGATGTAGTCATGAGAGGTTGTCAATATTATTGTAGATGGATTAAGAGTTATTTTAAAAATCAAATGGCAAAAAGTTCAAAGATATTATTGGCGATGAATTGAAAATAATATAAAAACAATGTTCTCAGTTACTTTACGTGGAAAAATCTTTTTTTATGAAACCGAAATCTTAAAATTATTCGTATTTTGACAAATCAATCTTTGTGATTTTAATGCATTTTCTAATCAATCTAAATACTGTAGGACATGTCTTTCCACATGCTTCAGACAAAAATAATGATTTTGGATGATTTGGGATGATATAAGGCCATCTCTGTGCGACTGAGGCTTTCTAAAATTCCCGATACTCAAAATATATCCCTGTGTCCGATTTTGAGCCTAATTTACAAATGGTTTGTTATCATTTAATTGCCTTTTTTATTAATTTCGTTTATTGATTTTGTACGAAAATAAATACATGAAAACGAAAACATCCGATTGATGTAGTCATGAGAGGTTGTCAATATTATTGTAGATGGATTAAGAGTTATTTTAAAAATCAAATGGCAAAAAGTGGTAAGATATTATTGGCGATGAATTGAAAATAATATAAAAACAATGTTCTCAGTTACTTTACGTGGAAAAAACCTTTTTATTATGAAACCGGAATCTTAAAATATTCGTATTTTGACAAATCAATCTTTGTGATTTTAATGCATTTTCTAATCAATCTAAATACTGTAGGACATGTCTTTCCACATGCTTCAGACAAAAATAATGATTTTGGATGATTTGGGATGATATAAGGCCATCTCTGTGCGACTGAGGCTTTCTAAAATTCCCGATACTCAAAATATATCCCTGTGTCCGATTTTGAGCCTAATTTACAAATGGTTTGTTATCATTTAATTGCCTTTTTTATTAATTTCGTTTATTGATTTTGTACAAAATAAATACATGAAAACGAAAACATCCGATTGATGTAGTCATGAGAGGTTGTCAATATTATTGTAGATGGATTAAGAGTTATTTTAAAAATCAAATGGCAAAAAGCTTCGAAGATATTCTTGCGATGAATTGAAAATAATATAAAACAATGTTCTCAGTTACTTTACGTGGAAAAATCTTTTATTAGAAACCGCAATCTTAAAAATATTAGTATTTTGACAAATCAATCTTTGTGATTTTAATGCATTTTCTAATCAATCTAAATACTGTAGGAACATGTCTTTCCACATTCTTCAGACAAAAATAATGATTTTGGTGATTTTGGATGATATAAAGCCATCGTGTGCGACTGAGCCATTCTAAAATTACCAATACTGAAAATATTCCCTGTGTCCGATTTTGAGCCTAATTTACAAATGGTTTGTTATCATTTAATTGCCTTTTTTATTAATTTCGTTTATTGATTTTGTACAAAATAAATACATGAAAACGAAAACATCCGATTGATGTAGTCATGAGAGGTTGTCAATATTATTGTAGATGGATTAAGAGTTATTTTAAAAATCAAATGGCAAAAAGTTCGAAGATATTATTGGCGATGAATTGAAATAATATAAAAACAATGTTCTCAGTTACTTTACGTGGAAAAAATCTTTTATTAATGAAACCGAATCTTAAAAATATTCGTATTTTGACAAAGCAATCTTTGTGATTTTAATGCATTTTCTAATCAATCTAAATACTGTAGGAACATGTCTTTCCACATTCTTCAGACAAAATAATGATTTTGGATGATTTGGGATGATATAAGGCCATCCTTGTGCGACTGAGCCATTCTAAAATTCCCGATACTGCAAAATATATCCCTGTGTCCGATTTTGAGCCTAATTTACAAATGGTTTGTTATCATTTAATTGCCTTTTTATTAATTTCGTTTATTGATTTTGTACAAAATAAATACATGAAAACGAAACATCCGATTGATGTAGTCATGAGAGGTTGTCAATATTATTGTAGATGGATTAAGAGTTATTTTAAAAATCAAATGGCAAAAAGTTCGAAGATATTCTTGGCGATGAATTGAAATAATATAAAAACAATGTTCTCAGTTACTTTACGTGGAAAAATCTTTATATTATGAAACCGCAATATTAAAATATTCGTATTTTGACAAAGCAATCTTTGTGATTTTAATGCATTTTCTAATCAATCTAAATACTGTAGGAACATGTCTTTCCACATGCTTCAGACAAAAATAATGATTTTGGATGATTTGGGATGATATAAAGGCCATCTCTGTGCGACTGAGGCTTTCTAAAATTCCCGATACTCAAAATATATCCCTGTGTCCGATTTTGAGCCTAATTTACAAATGGTTTGTTATCATTTAATTGCCTTTTTTATTAATTTCGTTTATTGATTTTGTACCAAAATAAATACATGAAAACGAAAACATCCGATTGATGTAGTCATGAGAGGTTGTCAATATTATTGTAGATGGATTAAGAGTTATTTTAAAAATCAAATGGCAAAAAGTTCGAAGATATTCTTGGCGATGAATTGAAAATAATATAAAAACAATGTTCTCAGTTACTTTACGTGGAAAAAATCTTTTTATTATGAAACCGAAATCTTAAAATTATTCGTATTTTGACAAAGCAATCTTTGTGATTTTAATGCATTTTCTAATCAATCTAAATACTGTAGGAACATGTCTTTCCACATTCTTCAGACAAAAATAATGATTTTGGATGATTTGGGATGATATAAGGCCATCTCTGTGCGACTGAGGCTTTCTAAAATTCCCGATACTCAAAATATATCCCTGTGTCCGATTTTGAGCCTAATTTACAAATGGTTTGTTATCATTTAATTGCCTTTTTTATTAATTTCGTTTATTGATTTTGTACCAAAATAAATACATGAAAACGAAAACATCCGATTGATGTAGTCATGAGAGGTTGTCAATATTATTGTAGATGGATTAAGAGTTATTTTAAAAATCAAATGGCAAAAAGTTCAAGATATTATTGGCGATGAATTGAAAATAATATAAAAACAATGTTCTCAGTTACTTTACGTGGAAAAATCTTTTTATTATGAAACCGAATCTTAAAAATATTCGTATTTTGACAAATCAATCTTTGTGATTTTAATGCATTTTCTAATCAATCTAAATACTGTAGGACATGTCTTTCCACATTCTTCAGACAAAAATAATGATTTTGGATTGATTTGGGATGATATAAGGCCATCTCTGTGCGACTGAGGCATTCTAAAATTACCGATACTCAAAATATATCCCTGTGTCCGATTTTGAGCCTAATTTACAAATGGTTTGTTATCATTTAATTGCCTTTTTTATTAATTTCGTTTATTGATTTTGTACAAAATAATACATGAAAACGAAAACATCCGATTGATGTAGTCATGAGAGGTTGTCAATATTATTGTAGATGGATTAAGAGTTATTTTAAAAATCAAATGGCAAAAAGTTCGAAGATATTCTTGCGATGAATTGAAATAATATAAAAACAATGTTCTCAGTTACTTTAGGTGGAAAAAATCTTTATATTAAGAAACCGCAATATTAAAAATATTAGTATTTTGACAAAGCAATCTTTGTGATTTTAATGCATTTTCTAATCAATCTAAATACTGTAGAACATGTCTTTCCACATTCTTCAGACAAAAATAATGATTTTGGATTGATTTGGGATGATATAAAGGCCATCTCTGTGCGACTGAGCCAATTCTAAAATTACCGATACTGCAAAATATTCCCTGTGTCCGATTTTGAGCCTAATTTACAAATGGTTTGTTATCATTTAATTGCCTTTTTATTAATTTCGTTTATTGATTTTGTACCAAAATAAATACATGAAAACGAAAACATCCGATTGATGTAGTCATGAGAGGTTGTCAATATTATTGTAGATGGATTAAGAGTTATTTTAAAAATCAAATGGCAAAAAGTTCAAAGATATTATTGGCGATGAATTGAAAATAATATAAAAACAATGTTCTCAGTTACTTTACGTGGAAAAAATCCTTTTTATTATGAAACCGGAAATCTTAAAATATTCGTATTTTGACAAATCAATCTTTGTGATTTTAATGCATTTTCTAATCAATCTAAATACTGTAGGACATGTCTTTCCACATTCTTCAGACAAAAATAATGATTTTGGATGATTTGGGATGATATAAGGCCATCTCTGTGCGACTGAGGCTTTCTAAAATTCCCGATACTCAAAATATATCCCTGTGTCCGATTTTGAGCCTAATTTACAAATGGTTTGTTATCATTTAATTGCCTTTTTATTAATTTCGTTATTGATTTTGTACCAAAATAAATACATGAAAACGAAAACATCCGATTGATGTAGTCATGAGAGGTTGTCAATATTATTGTAGATGGATTAAGAGTTATTTTAAAAATCAAATGGCAAAAAGTTCGAAGATATTCTTGCGATGAATTGAAAATAATATAAAAACAATGTTCTCAGTTACTTTACGTGGAAAAATCTTTTATTATGAAACCGAAATCTTAAAATTATTCGTATTTTGACAAATCAATCTTTGTGATTTTAATGAATTTTCTAATCAATCTAAATACTGTAGAACATGTCTTTCCACATTCTTCAGACAAAAATAATGATTTTGGTTGATTTTGGATGATATAAAGCCATCGTTGTGCGACTGAGCCAATCTAAAATTACCAATACTGAAAATATATTCCCTGTGTCCGATTTTGAGCCTAATTTACAAATGGTTTGTTATCATTTAATTGCCTTTTTTATTAATTTCGTTTATTGATTTTGTACCAAAATAATACATGAAAACGAAAACATCCGATTGATGTAGTCATGAGAGGTTGTCAATATTATTGTAGATGGATTAAGAGTTATTTTAAAAATCAAATGGCAAAAAGTTCGAAGATATTCTTGGCGATGAATTGAAAATAATATAAAAACAATGTTCTCAGTTACTTTACGTGGAAAAAATCCTTTTATTATGAAACCGCAATATTAAAATATTAGTATTTTGACAAAGCAATCTTTGTGATTTTAATGCATTTTCTAATCAATCTAAATACTGTAGAACATGTCTTTCCACATTCTTCAGACAAAAATAATGATTTTGGTTGATTTTGGATGATATAAGCCATCGTTGTGCGACTGAGCCAATTCTAAAATTACCGATACTCGAAAATATATCCCTGTGTCCGATTTTGAGCCTAATTTACAAATGGTTTGTTATCATTTAATTGCCTTTTTTATTAATTTCGTTTATTGATTTTGTACCAAAATGAATACATGAAACGAAAACATCCGATTGATGTAGTAATGAGAGGTTGTCAATATTATTGTAGATGGATTAAGAGTTATTTTAAAAATCAATGGCAAAAAGTTCGAAGATATTCTTGGCCGATGAATTGAAAATAATATAAAAACAATGTTCTCAGTTACTTTAGTGGAAAAAATCTTTTATATTAATGAAACCGCAATATTAAAAATATTAGTATTTTGACAAAGCAATCTTTGTGATTTTAATGCATTTTCTAATCAATCTAAATACTGTAGGACATGTCTTTCCACATGCTTCAGACAAAAATAATGATTTTGGATGATTTGGATGATATAAGGCCATCTCTGTGCGACTGAGGCTTTCTAAAATTCCCGATACTCAAAATATATCCCTGTGTCCGATTTTGAGCCTAATTTACAAATGGTTTGTTATCATTTAATTGCCTTTTTTATTAATTTCGTTATTGATTTTGTACAAAATAAATACATGAAAACGAAAACATCCGATTGATGTAGTCATGAGAGGTTGTCAATATTATTGTAGATGGATTAAGAGTTATTTTAAAAATCAAATGGCAAAAAGTTCGAAGATATTCTTGGCGATGAATTGAAATAATATAAAAACAATGTTCTCAGTTACTTTAGTGGAAAAATCTTTATATTAAGAAACCGCAATATTAAAAATATTAGTATTTTGACAAAGCAATCTTTGTGATTTTAATGCATTTTCTAATCAATCTAAATACTGTAGGACATGTCTTTCCACATGCTTCAGACAAAAATAATGATTTTGGATTGATTTGGGATGATATAAAGGCCATCGTCTGTGCGACTGAGGCATTCTAAAATTCCCGATACTCAAAATATATCCCTGTGTCCGATTTTGAGCCTAATTTACAAATGGTTTGTTATCATTTAATTGCCTTTTTATTAATTTCGTTTATTGATTTTGTACAAAATAAATACATGAAAACGAAAACATCCGATTGATGTAGTCATGAGAGGTTGTCAATATTATTGTAGATGGATTAAGAGTTATTTTAAAAATCAAATGGCAAAAAGTTCGAAGATATTCTTGGCGATGAATTGAAAATAATATAAAAACAATGTTCTCAGTTACTTTACGTGGAAAAATCTTTTTTTATGAAACCGAAATCTTAAAATTATTCGTATTTTGACAAATCAATCTTTGTGATTTTAATGCATTTTCTAATCAATCTAAATACTGTAGGAACATGTCTTTCCACATGCTTCAGACAAAAATAATGATTTTGGATGATTTGGGATGATATAAGGCCATCTCTGTGCGACTGAGGCTTTCTAAAATTCCCGATACTCAAAATATATCCCTGTGTCCGATTTTGAGCCTAATTTACAAATGGTTTGTTATCATTTAATTGCCTTTTTTATTAATTTCGTTTATTGATTTTGTACCAAAATAAATACATGAAAACGAAAACATCCGATTGATGTAGTCATGAGAGGTTGTCAATATTATTGTAGATGGATTAAGAGTTATTTTAAAAATCAAATGGCAAAAAGTTCAGAAGATATTATTGGCGATGAATTGAAAATAATATAAAAACAATGTTCTCAGTTACTTTACGTGGAAAAATCTTTTATTTATGAAACCGAAATCTTAAAATATTCGTATTTTGACAAATCAATCTTTGTGATTTTAATGCATTTTCTAATCAATCTAAATACTGTAGGACATGTCTTTCCACATTCTTCAGACAAAAATAATGATTTTGGATGATTTTGGATGATATAAGCCATCGTCTGTGCGACTGAGCATTCTAAAATTCCCGATACTGCAAAATATATCCCTGTGTCCGATTTTGAGCCTAATTTACAAATGGTTTGTTATCATTTAATTGCCTTTTTTATTAATTTCGTTTATTGATTTTGTACCAAAATAAATACATGAAAACGAAAACATCCGATTGATGTAGTCATGAGAGGTTGTCAATATTATTGTAGATGGATTAAGAGTTATTTTAAAAATCAAATGGCAAAAAGTTCGAAAGATATTCTTGGCGATGAATTGAAATAATATAAAAACAATGTTCTCAGTTACTTTACGTGGAAAAATCTTTATTATAGAAACCGCAATCTTAAAATATTAGTATTTTGACAAAGCAATCTTTGTGATTTTAATGCATTTTCTAATCAATCTAAATACTGTAGAACATGTCTTTCCACATTCTTCAGACAAAAATAATGATTTTGGTTGATTTTGGATGATATAAGGCCATCGTTGTGCGACTGAGCCAATTCTAAAATTACCAATACTCGAAAATATATCCCTGTGTCCGATTTTGAGCCTAATTTACAAATGGTTTGTTATCATTTAATTGCCTTTTTTATTAATTTCGTTTATTGATTTTGTACAAAATAAATACATGAAAACGAAAACATCCGATTGATGTAGTCATGAGAGGTTGTCAATATTATTGTAGATGGATTAAGAGTTATTTTAAAAATCAAATGGCAAAAAGTTCGAAGATATTATTGGCGATGAATTGAAAATAATATAAAAACAATGTTCTCAGTTACTTTACGTGGAAAAAATCTTTTTATTATGAAACCGAAATCTTAAAAATTATTCGTATTTTGACAAATCAATCTTTGTGATTTTAATGCATTTTCTAATCAATCTAAATACTGTAGGAACATGTCTTTCCACATTCTTCAGACAAAAATAATGATTTTGGATGATTTGGGATGATATAAGGCCATCTCTGTGCGACTGAGGCTTTCTAAAATTCCCGATACTCAAAATATATCCCTGTGTCCGATTTTGAGCCTAATTACAATGGTTGTTATCATTTAATTGCCTTTTTTATTAATTTCGTTTATTGATTTTGTACCAAAATAAATACATGAAAACGAAACATCCGATTGATGTAGTCATGAGAGGTTGTCAATATTATTGTAGATGGATTAAGAGTTATTTTAAAAATCAAATGGCAAAAAGTTGAAGATATTCTTGGCGATGAATTGAAAATAATATAAAAACAATGTTCTCAGTTACTTTACGTGGAAAAATCTTTTTTTTGAAACCGGAATCTTAAAAATATTCGTATTTTGACAAATCAATCTTTGTGATTTTAATGCATTTTCTAATCAATCTAAATACTGTAGGACATGTCTTTCCACATTCTTCAGACAAAAATAATGATTTTGGATGATTTGGGATGATATAAGGCCATCTCTGTGCGACTGAGGCTTTCTAAAATTCCCGATACTCAAAAATATCCCTGTGTCCGATTTGAGCCTAATTTACAAATGGTTTGTTATCATTTAATTGCCTTTTTTATTAATTTCGTTTATTGATTTTGTACCAAAATAAGTATATGAAAACGTATTTATTCGATTGATGTAGTCATGAGAGGTTGTCAATATTAATGTAGATGGATTAAGAGTTATTTTAAAAATCAAATGGCAAAAAGTTCGAAGATATTCTTGGCGATGAATTGAAAATAATATAAAAACAATGTTCTCAGTTAGGTTACGTGGAAAAATCTTTTTATTATGAAACCAGAATCTTAAAAATATTCGTATTTTGAAAAATCAATCTTTGTGATTTTAATGCATTTTCTAATCAATCTAAATACTGTAGAACATGTCTTTCCACATTCTTCAGACAAAAATAATGATTTTGGATGATTTGGGATATATAAGCCATCTCTGTGCGACTGAGGCTTTCTAAAATTCCGATACTCAAATATATCCCTGTGTCCGATTTTGAGCCTAATTTACAAATGGTTTGTTATCATTTAATTGCCTTTTTATTAATTTCGTTTATTGATTTTGTACAAAAATAATACATGAAAACAAAACATCCGATGATGTAGTCATGAGAGGTTGTCAATATTATTGTAGATGGATTAAGAGTTATTTTAAAAATCAAATGGCAAAAAGTTCGAAGATATTCTTGGCGATGAATTGAAATAATATAAAAACAATGTTCTCAGTTACTTTACGTGGAAAATCTTTTTATTATGAACCGGAATCTTAAAAATATTCGTATTTTGACAAATCAATCTTTGTGATTTTAATGCATTTTCTAATCAATCTAAATACTGTAGACATGTCTTTCCACATCTCAGACAAAAATAATGATTTTGGATGATTTGGGATGATATAAGCCCATCTCTGTGCGACTGAGGCTTTCTAAAATTCCCGATACTCAAAATATATCCCTGTGTCCGATTTTGAGCCTAATTTACAAATGGTTTGTTATCATTTAATTGCCTTTTTTATTAATTTCGTTTATTATTTTGTACCAAAATAAATACATGAAAACGAACATTCCGATGATGTAGTCATGAGAGGTTGTCAATATTATTGTAGATGGATTAAGAGTTATTTTAAAAATCAAATGGCAAAAGTTCAAAGATATTATTGGCGATGAATTGAAAATAATATAAAAACAATGTTCTCAGTTACTTTACGTGGAAAAATCTTTTTTTTATGAAACCGAATCTTAAAATATTCGTATTTTGACAAATCAATCTTTGTGATTTTAATGCATTTTCTAATCAATCTAATACTGTAGACATGTCTTTCCACATTCTTCAGACAAAATAATGATTTTGGATGATTTGGGATGATATAAGGCCATCTCTGTGCGACTGAGCCTTTCTAAAATTCCGATACTCAAAATATATCCCTGTGTCCGATTTTGAGCCTAATTTACAAATGGTTTGTTATCATTTAATTGCCTTTTTATTAATTTCGTTTATTGATTTTGTACCAAAATAAATACATGAAAACGTAAACATCCGATTGATGTAGTCATGAGAGGTTGTCATATTATTGTAGATGGATTAAGAGTTATTTTAAAAATCAAATGGCAAAAGTTCGAAGATATTCTTGGCGATGAATTGAATAATATAAAAAACAATGTTCTCAGTTACTTTACGTGGAAAAATCTTTTTATTATGAAACCGGAATCTTAAAATATTCGTATTTTGACAAATCAATCTTTGTGATTTTAATGCATTTTCTAATCAATCTAAATACTGTAGAACATGTCTTTCCACATTCTTCAGACAAATAATGATTTTTGATGATTTGGGATGATATAAGGCCATCTCTGTGCGACTGAGGCTTTCTAAAATTCCCGATACTCAAAATATATCCCTGTGTCCGATTTTGAGCCTAATTTACAAATGGTTTGTTATCATTTAATTGCCTTTTTTATTAATTTCGTTTATTTGATTTTGTACAAAATAAATACATGAAAACGTATTTATCCGATTGATGTAGTCATGAGAGGTTGTCAATATTATTGTAGATGGATTAAGAGTTATTTTAAAAATCAAATGGCAAAAGTTTCGAAGATATTCTTGGCGATGAATTGAAAAATATAAAAACAATGTTCTCAGTTACTTTACGTGGAAAAATCTTTTTATTATGAAACCGGAATCTTAAAAATATTCGTATTTTGACAAATCAATCTTTGTGATTTTAATGCATTTTCTAATCAATCTAATACTGTAGAACATGTCTTTCCACATTCTTCAGACAAAAATAATGATTTGGATGATTTGGGATGATATAAGCCATCTCTGTGCGACTGAGGCTTTCTAAATTCCGATACTCAAATATATCCCTGTGTCCGATTTTGAGCCTAATTTACAAATGGTTTGTTATCATTTAATTGCCTTTTTTATTAATTTCGTTTATTGATTTTGTACCAAAATAAATACATGAAAACGAAAACATCCGATTGATGTAGTCATGAGAGGTTGTCAATATTATTGTAGATGGATTAAGTTTATTTTAAAAATCAAATGGCAAAAGTTCAAAGATATTATTGGCGATGAATTGAAAATAATATAAAAACAATGTTCTCAGTTACTTTACGTGGAAAAATCTTTTTATTATGAAACCGAAATCTTAAAATATTCGTATTTTGACAAATCAATCTTTGTGATTTTAATGCATTTTCTAATCAATCTAAATACTGTAGACATGTCTTTCCACATTCTTCAGACAAAAATAATGATTTTGGTTGATTTTGGATGATATAAAGCCATCGTTGTGCGACTGAGGCCATCTAAAATTACCAATACTGAAAATATTTCCCTGTGTCCGATTTTGAGCCTAATTTACAAATGGTTTGTTATCATTTAATTGCCTTTTTTATTAATTTCGTTTATTGATTTTGTACCAAAATAAATACATGAAAACGAAAACATCCGATTGATGTAGTCATGAGAGGTTATCAATATTATTGTAGATGGATTAAGAGTTATTTTAAAAATCAAATGGCAAAAAGTTCGAAGATATTCTTGGCGATGAATTGAAATAATATAAAAACAATGTTCTCAGTTACTTTACGTGGAAAAATCTTTATATTAAGAAACCGCAATATTAAAATATTAGTATTTTGACAAAGCAATCTTTGTGATTTTAATGCATTTTCTAATCAATCTAAATACTGTAGAACATGTCTTTCCACATTCTTCAGACAAAATAATGATTTTGGTGATTTGGATGATATAAAGCCATCGTTGTGCGACTGAGCCAATCTAAATTACCAATACTGAAAATATTTCCCTGTGTCCGATTTTGAGCCTAATTTACAAATGGTTTGTTATCATTTAATTGCCTTTTTTATTAATTTCGTTTATTGATTTTGTACCAAAATAAATACATGAAAACGAAAACATCCGATTGATGTAGTCATGAGAGGTTGTCAATATTATTGTAGATGGATTAAGAGTTATTTTAAAAATCAAATGGCAAAAAGTTCGAAGATATTCTTGGCGATGAATTGAAATAATATAAAAACAATATTCTCAGTTACTTTAGGTGGAAAAAATCTTTTATTAAGAAACCGCAATATTAAAAATATTAGTATTTTGACAAAGCAATCTTTGTGATTTTAATGCATTTTCTAATCAATCTAAATACTGTAGAACATGTCTTTCCACATTCTTCAGACAAAAATAATGATTTTGGTTGATTTTGGATGATATAAAGCCATCGTTGTGCGACTGAGCCAATCTAAATTACCAATACTGAAAATATTTCCCTGTGTCCGATTTTGAGCCTAATTTACAAATGGTTTGTTATCATTTAATTGCCTTTTTTATTAATTTCGTTTATTGATTTTGTACCAAAATAAATACATGAAAACGAAAACATCCGATTGATGTAGTCATGAGAGGTTGTCAATATTATTGTAGATGGATTAAGAGTTATTTTAAAAATCAAATGGCAAAAAGTTCGAAAGATATTATTGGCGATGAATTGAAAATAATATAAAAACAATGTTCTCAGTTACTTTACGTGGAAAAATCTTTTTTTTATGAAACCGAAATCTTAAAATTATTCGTATTTTGACAAATCAATCTTTGTGATTTTAATGAATTTTCTAATCAATCTAAATACTGTAGAACATGTCTTTCCACATTCTTCAGACAAAAATAATGATTTTGGTTGATTTTGGATGATATAAAGCCATCGTTGTGCGACTGAGCCAATCTAAAATTACCAATACTGAAAATATTCCCTGTGTCCGATTTTGAGCCTAATGTACAAATGGTTTGTTATCATTTAATTGTCTTTGTTATTAATTTCGTTTATTAATTTTGTACCAAAATAAGTACATGAAAACGTATTTATCCGATTGATGTAGTCATGAGAGATGTCAATATTATTGTAGATGGATTAAGAGTTATTTTAAAAATCAAATGGCAAAAAGTTCGAAGATATTCTTGGCGATGAATTGAAAATAATATAAAAACAATGTTCTCAGTCACTTTAAGTGGAAAAATCTTTATATTAAGAAACCGCAATATTAAAAATATTAGTATTTTAACAAAGCAATCTTTGTGATTTTAATGCATTTTCTAATCAATCTAAATACTGTAGAATTTGTCTATCCACATTCTTCAGACAAAAATAATGATTTTGGATGATTTAGGATGATATAAGGCCATCTCTGTGCGACTGAGCCAATCTAAATTACCAATACTGAAAATATTTCCCTGTGTCCGATTTTGAGCCTAATTTACAAATGGTTTGTTATCATTTAATTGCCTTTTTTATTAATTTCGTTTATTGATTTTGTACAAAATAAATACATGAAAACGAAAACATCCGATTGATGTAGTCATGAGAGGTGTCAATATTATTGTAGATGGATTAAGAGTTATTTTAAAAATCAAATGGCAAAAAGTTCGAAGATATTCTTGGCGATGAATTGAAAATAATATAAAAACAATATTCTCAGTCACTTTAAGTGGAAAAATCTTTATATTAAGAAACCGCAATATTAAAAATATTAGTATTTTGACAAAGCAATCTTTGTGATTTTAATGCATTTTCTAATCAATCTAAATACTGTAGAACATGTCTTTCCACATTCTTCAGACAAAAATAATGATTTTGGTTGATTTTGGATGATATAAAGCCATCGTTGTGCGACTGAGCCAATCTAAAATTACCAATACTGAAAATATTATCCCTGTGTCCGATTTTGAGCCTAATTTACAATGGTTTGTTATCATTTAATTGCCTTTTTTATTAATTTCGTTTATTGATTTTGTACCAAAATAAATACATGAAAACGAAAACATCCGATTGATGTAGTCATGAGAGATGTCAATATTATTGTAGATGGATTAAGAGTTATTTTAAAAATCAAATGGCAAAAAGTTCGAAGCTATTCTTGGCGATGAATTGAAAATAATATAAAAACAATGTTCTCAGTCACTTTACGTGGAAAAATCTTTATATTAAGAAACCGCAATATTAAAAATATTAGTATTTTGACAAAGCAATCTTTGTGATTTTAATACATTTTCTAATCAATCTAAATACTGTAGAACATTTCTTTCCACCTTCTTCAGACAAAAATAATGATTTTGGATGATTTGGGATGATATAAAGCCATCGTTGTGCGACTGAGCCAATCTAAAATTACCAATACTGAAAATATTTCCCTGTGTCCGATTTTGAGCCTAATGTACAAATGGTTTGTTATCATTTAATTGTCTTTGTTATTAATTTCGTTTATTAATTTTGTACCAAAATAAGTACATGAAAACGTATTTATCCGATTGATGTAGTCATGAGAGATGTCAATATTATTGTAGATGGATTAAGAGTTATTTTAAAAATCAAATGGCAAAAAGTTCGAAGCTATTCTTGGCGATGAATTGAAAATAATATAAAAACAATATTCTCAGTCACTTTAAGTGGAAAAATCTTTATATTAAGAAACCGCAATATTAAAAATATTAGTATTTTAACAAAGCAATCTTTGTGATTTTAATGCATTTTCTAATCAATCTAAATACTGTAGAACATTTCTTTCCACCTTCTTCAGACAAAAATAATGATTTTGGATGATTTGGGATGATATAAGACCATCTTTGTGCGACTGAGGCCATTCTAAATTCCCGAATACTGCAAATATTCCCTGTGTCCGATTTGAGCCTAATTTACAAATGGTTTGTTATCATTTAATTGCCTTTTTTATTAATTTCGTTTATTGATTTTGTACCAAAATAAATACATGAAAACGAAAACATCCGATTGATGTAGTCATGAGAGGTTGTCAATATTATTGTAGATGGATTAAGAGTTATTTTAAAAATCAAATGGCAAAAAGTTCGAAGATATTCTTGGCGATGAATTGAAATAATATAAAAACAATGTTCTCAGTTACTTTACGTGGAAAAATCTTTTTTTTATGAAACCGAAATCTTAAAATTATTCGTATTTTGACAAATCAATCTTTGTGATTTTAATGCATTTTCTAATCAATCTAAATACTGTAGAACATGTCTTTCCACATTCTTCAGACAAAAATAATGATTTTGGTTGATTTTGGATGATATAAAGCCATCGTTGTGCGACTGAGCCAATCTAAAATTACCAATACTGAAAATATTTCCCTGTGTCCGATTTTGAGCCTAATTTACAAATGGTTTGTTATCATTTAATTGCCTTTTTTATTAATTTCGTTTATTGATTTTGTACCAAAATAAATACATGAAAACGAAAACATCCGATTGATGTAGTCATGAGAGGTTGTCAATATTATTGTAGATGGATTAAGAGTTATTTTAAAAATCAAATGGCAAAAAGTTCGAAGATATTCTTGGCGATGAATTGAAATAATATAAAAACAATGTTCTCAGTTACTTTAGGTGGAAAAATCTTTTATATTAAGAAACCGCAATATTAAAAATATTAGTATTTTGACAAAGCAATCTTTGTGATTTTAATGCATTTTCTAATCAATCTAAATACTGTAGAACATGTCTTTCCACATTCTTCAGACAAAAATAATGATTTTGGTTGATTTTGGATGATATAAAGCCATCGTTGTGCGACTGAGCCAATCTAAAATTACCAATACTGAAAATATTTCCCTGTGTCCGATTTTGAGCCTAATTTACAAATGGTTTGTTATCATTTAATTGCCTTTTTTATTAATTTCGTTTATTGATTTTGTACCAAAATAAATACATGAAAACGAAAACATCCGATTGATGTAGTCATGAGAGGTTGTCAATATTATTGTAGATGGATTAAGAGTTATTTTAAAAATCAAATGGCAAAAAGTTCGAAGATATTCTTGGCGATGAATTGAAATAATATAAAAACAATGTTCTCAGTTACTTTAGGTGGAAAAATCTTTATATTAAGAAACCGCAATATTAAAATTATTAGTATTTTGACAAAGCAATCTTTGTGATTTTAATGCATTTTCTAATCAATCTAAATACTGTAGAACATGTCTTTCCACATTCTTCAGACAAAAATAATGATTTTGGTTGATTTTGGATGATATAAAGCCATCGTTGTGCGACTGAGCCAATCTAAAATTACCAATACTGAAAATATTTCCCTGTGTCCGATTTTGAGCCTAATTTACAAATGGTTTGTTATCATTTAATTGCCTTTTTTATTAATTTCGTTTATTGATTTTGTACCAAAATAAATACATGAAAACGAAAACATCCGATTGATGTAGTCATGAGAGGTTGTCAATATTATTGTAGATGGATTAAGAGTTATTTTAAAAATCAAATGGCAAAAAGTTCGAAGATATTCTTGGCGATGAATTGAAATAATATAAAAACAATGTTCTCAGTTACTTTAGGTGGAAAAATCTTTATATTAAGAAACCGCAATATTAAAATATTAGTATTTTGACAAAGCAATCTTTGTGATTTTAATGCATTTTCTAATCAATCTAAATACTGTAGAACATGTCTTTCCACATTCTTCAGACAAAAATAATGATTTTGGTTGATTTTGGATGATATAAAGCCATCGTTGTGCGACTGAGCCAATCTAAATTACCAATACTGAAAATATTTCCCTGTGTCCGATTTTGAGCCTAATTTACAAATGGTTTGTTATCATTTAATTGCCTTTTTTATTAATTTCGTTTATTGATTTTGTACCAAAATAAATACATGAAAACGAAAACATCCGATTGATGTAGTCATGAGAGGTTGTCAATATTATTGTAGATGGATTAAGAGTTATTTTAAAAATCAAATGGCAAAAAGTTCGAAGATATTCTTGGCGATGAATTGAAATAATATAAAAACAATGTTCTCAGTTACTTTAGGTGGAAAAATCTTTTATATTAAGAAACCGAAATATTAAAATTATTCGTATTTTGACAAAGCAATCTTTGTGATTTTAATGCATTTTCTAATCAATCTAAATACTGTAGAACATGTCTTTCCACATTCTTCAGACAAAAATAATGATTTTGGTTGATTTTGGATGATATAAAGCCATCGTTGTGCGACTGAGCCAATCTAAAATTACCAATACTGAAAATATTTCCCTGTGTCCGATTTTGAGCCTAATTTACAAATGGTTTGTTATCATTTAATTGCCTTTTTTATTAATTTCGTTTATTGATTTTGTACCAAAATAAATACATGAAAACGAAAACATCCGATTGATGTAGTCATGAGAGGTTAGTCAATATTATTGTAGATGGATTAAGAGTTATTTTAAAAATCAAATGGCAAAAAGTTCGAAGATATTATTGGCGATGAATTGAAAATAATATAAAAACAATGTTCTCAGTTACTTTACGTGGAAAAATCTTTTTTTTATGAAACCGAAATCTTAAAATTATTCGTATTTTGACAAATCAATCTTTGTGATTTTAATGCATTTTCTAATCAATCTAAATACTGTAGAACATGTCTTTCCACATTCTTCAGACAAAAATAATGATTTTGGTTGATTTTGGATGATATAAAGCCATCGTTGTGCGACTGAGCCAATCTAAAATTACCAATACTGAAAATATTTCCCTGTGTCCGATTTTGAGCCTAATTTACAAATGGTTTGTTATCATTTAATTGCCTTTTTTATTAATTTCGTTTATTGATTTTGTACAAAATAAATACATGAAAACGAAAACATCCGATTGATGTAGTCATGAGAGGTTGTCAATATTATTGTAGATGGATTAAGAGTTATTTTAAAAATCAAATGGCAAAAAGTTCGAAGATATTCTTGGCGATGAATTGAAATAATATAAAAACAATATTCTCAGTTACTTTAGGTGGAAAAATCTTTATATTAAGAAACCGCAATATTAAAATATTAGTATTTTGACAAAGCAATCTTTGTGATTTTAATGCATTTTCTAATCAATCTAAATACTGTAGAACATGTCTTTCCACATTCTTCAGACAAAAATAATGATTTTGGTTGATTTTGGATGATATAAAGCCATCGTTGTGCGACTGAGCCAATCTAAATTACCAATACTGAAAATATTTCCCTGTGTCCGATTTTGAGCCTAATTTACAAATGGTTTGTTATCATTTAATTGCCTTTTTTATTAATTTCGTTTATTGATTTTGTACCAAAATAAATACATGAAAACGAAAACATCCGATTGATGTAGTCATGAGAGGTTGTCAATATTATTGTAGATGGATTAAGAGTTATTTTAAAAATCAAATGGCAAAAAGTTCGAAGATATTCTTGGCGATGAATTGAAATAATATAAAAACAATGTTCTCAGTTACTTTACGTGGAAAAATCTTTTTTTTATGAAACCGAAATCTTAAAATTATTCGTATTTTGACAAATCAATCTTTGTGATTTTAATGCATTTTCTAATCAATCTAAATACTGTAGAACATGTCTTTCCACATTCTTCAGACAAAAATAATGATTTTGGTTGATTTTGGATGATATAAAGCCATCGTTGTGCGACTGAGCCAATCTAAAATTACCAATACTGAAAATATTTCCCTGTGTCCGATTTTGAGCCTAATTTACAAATGGTTTGTTATCATTTAATTGCCTTTTTTATTAATTTCGTTTATTGATTTTGTACCAAAATAAATACATGAAAACGAAAACATCCGATTGATGTAGTCATGAGAGGTTATCAATATTATTGTAGATGGATTAAGAGTTATTTTAAAAATCAAATGGCAAAAAGTTCGAAGATATTATTGGCGATGAATTGAAATAATATAAAAACAATGTTCTCAGTTACTTTACGTGGAAAAATCTTTTTTTTATGAAACCGAAATCTTAAAATTATTCGTATTTTGACAAATCAATCTTTGTGATATTTAATGAATTTTCTAATCAATCTAAATACTGTAGAACATGTCTTTCCACATTCTTCAGACAAAAATAATGATTTTGGTTGATTTTGGATGATATAAAGCCATCGTTGTGCGACTGAGCCAATCTAAAATTACCAATACTGAAAATATTTCCCTGTGTCCGATTTTGAGCCTAATTTACAAATGGTTTGTTATCATTTAATTGCCTTTTTTATTAATTTCGTTTATTGATTTTGTACAAAAATAAATACATGAAAACGAAAACATCCGATTGATGTAGTCATGAGAGATGTCAATATTATTGTAGATGGATTAAGAGTTATTTTAAAAATCAAATGGCAAAAAGTTCGAAGATATTCTTGGCGATGAATTGAAAATAATATAAAAACAATGTTCTCAGTCACTTTAAGTGGAAAAATCTTTATATTAAGAAACCGCAATATTAAAAATATTAGTATTTTAACAAAGCAATCTTTGTGATTTTAATGCATTTTCTAATCAATCTAAATACTGTAGAATTTGTCTATCCACATTCTTCAGACAAAAATAATGATTTTGGATGATTTAGGATGATATAAGGCCATCTCTGTGCGACTGAGCCAATCTAAATTACCAATACTGAAAATATTTCCCTGTGTCCGATTTTGAGCCTAATTTACAAATGGTTTGTTATCATTTAATTGCCTTTTTTATTAATTTCGTTTATTGATTTTGTACCAAAATAAATACATGAAAACGAAAACATCCGATTGATGTAGTCATGAGAGGTTATCAATATTATTGTAGATGGATTAAGAGTTATTTTAAAAATCAAATGGCAAAAAGTTCGAAGATATTCTTGGCGATGAATTGAAATAATATAAAAACAATATTCTCAGTTACTTTAGGTGGAAAAATCTTTATATTAAGAAACCGCAATATTAAAATATTAGTATTTTGACAAAGCAATCTTTGTGATTTTAATGCATTTTCTAATCAATCTAAATACTGTAGAACATGTCTTTCCACATTCTTCAGACAAAAATAATGATTTTGGTTGATTTTGGATGATATAAAGCCATCGTTGTGCGACTGAGCCAATCTAAATTACCAATACTGAAAATATTTCCCTGTGTCCGATTTTGAGCCTAATTTACAAATGGTTTGTTATCATTTAATTGCCTTTTTTATTAATTTCGTTTATTGATTTTGTACCAAAATAAATACATGAAAACGAAAACATCCGATTGATGTAGTCATGAGAGGTTATCAATATTATTGTAGATGGATTAAGAGTTATTTTAAAAATCAAATGGCAAAAAGTTCGAAGATATTCTTGGCGATGAATTGAAATAATATAAAAACAATATTCTCAGTTACTTTAGGTGGAAAAATCTTTATATTAAGAAACCGCAATATTAAAATATTAGTATTTTGACAAAGCAATCTTTGTGATTTTAATGCATTTTCTAATCAATCTAAATACTGTAGAACATGTCTTTCCACATTCTTCAGACAAAAATAATGATTTTGGTTGATTTTGGATGATATAAAGCCATCGTTGTGCGACTGAGCCAATCTAAATTACCAATACTGAAAATATTTCCCTGTGTCCGATTTTGAGCCTAATTTACAAATGGTTTGTTATCATTTAATTGCCTTTTTTATTAATTTCGTTTATTGATTTTGTACCAAAATAAATACATGAAAACGAAAACATCCGATTGATGTAGTCATGAGAGGTTATCAATATTATTGTAGATGGATTAAGAGTTATTTTAAAAATCAAATGGCAAAAAGTTCGAAGATATTCTTGGCGATGAATTGAAATAATATAAAAACAATGTTCTCAGTTACTTTACGTGGAAAATCTTTTTTTATGAAACCGAAATCTTAAAATTATTCGTATTTTGACAAATCAATCTTTGTGATTTTAATGCATTTTCTAATCAATCTAAATACTGTAGAACATGTCTTTCCACATTCTTCAGACAAAAATAATGATTTTGGTTGATTTTGGATGATATAAAGCCATCGTTGTGCGACTGAGCCAATCTAAATTACCAATACTGAAAATATTTCCCTGTGTCCGATTTTGAGCCTAATTTACAAATGGTTTGTTATCATTTAATTGCCTTTTTTATTAATTTCGTTTATTGATTTTGTACCAAAATAAATACATGAAAACGAAAACATCCGATTGATGTAGTCATGAGAGGTTATCAATATTATTGTAGATGGATTAAGAGTTATTTTAAAAATCAAATGGCAAAAAGTTCGAAGATATTCTTGGCGATGAATTGAAATAATATAAAAACAATAGTTCTCAGTTACTTTAGGTGGAAAAATCTTTATATTAATGAAACCGCAATATTAAAATATTAGTATTTTGACAAAGCAATCTTTGTGATTTTAATGCATTTTCTAATCAATCTAAATACTGTAGAACATGTCTTTCCACATTCTTCAGACAAAAATAATGATTTTGGTTGATTTTGGATGATATAAGCCATCGTTGTGCGACTGAGCCAATCTAAATTACCAATACTGAAAATATTTCCCTGTGTCCGATTTTGAGCCTAATTTACAAATGGTTTGTTATCATTTAATTGCCTTTTTTATTAATTTCGTTTATTGATTTTGTACCAAAATAAATACATGAAAACGAAAACATCCGATTGATGTAGTCATGAGAGGTTATCAATATTATTGTAGATGGATTAAGAGTTATTTTAAAAATCAAATGGCAAAAAGTTCGAAGATATTCTTGGCGATGAATTGAAATAATATAAAAACAATGTTCTCAGTTACTTTACGTGGAAAAATCTTTATATTAATGAAACCGAAATCTTAAAATTATTCGTATTTTGACAAATCAATCTTTGTGATTTTAATGCATTTTCTAATCAATCTAAATACTGTAGAACATGTCTTTCCACATTCTTCAGACAAAAATAATGATTTTGGTTGATTTTGGATGATATAAAGCCATCGTTGTGCGACTGAGCCAATCTAAATTACCAATACTGAAAATATTTCCCTGTGTCCGATTTTGAGCCTAATTTACAAATGGTTTGTTATCATTTAATTGCCTTTTTTATTAATTTCGTTTATTGATTTTGTACCAAAATAAATACATGAAAACGAAAACATCCGATTGATGTAGTCATGAGAGGTTGTCAATATTATTGTAGATGGATTAAGAGTTATTTTAAAAATCAAATGGCAAAAAGTTCGAAGATATTCTTGGCGATGAATTGAAATAATATAAAAACAATGTTCTCAGTTACTTTAGGTGGAAAAATCTTTATATTAAGAAACCGCAATATTAAAATATTAGTATTTTGACAAAGCAATCTTTGTGATTTTAATGCATTTTCTAATCAATCTAAATACTGTAGAACATGTCTTTCCACATTCTTCAGACAAAAATAATGATTTTGGTTGATTTTGGATGATATAAAGCCATCGTTGTGCGACTGAGCCAATCTAAATTACCAATACTGAAAATATTTCCCTGTGTCCGATTTTGAGCCTAATTTACAAATGGTTTGTTATCATTTAATTGCCTTTTTTATTAATTTCGTTTATTGATTTTGTACCAAAATAAATACATGAAAACGAAAACATCCGATTGATGTAGTCATGAGAGGTTATCAATATTATTGTAGATGGATTAAGAGTTATTTTAAAAATCAAATGGCAAAAAGTTCGAAGATATTCTTGGCGATGAATTGAAATAATATAAAAACAATGTTCTCAGTTACTTTAGGTGGAAAAATCTTTATATTAAGAAACCGCAATATTAAAAATATTAGTATTTTGACAAAGCAATCTTTGTGATTTTAATGCATTTTCTAATCAATCTAAATACTGTAGAACATGTCTTTCCACATTCTTCAGACAAAAATAATGATTTTGGTTGATTTTGGATGATATAAAGCCATCGTTGTGCGACTGAGCCAATCTAAAATTACCAATACTGAAAATATTTCCCTGTGTCCGATTTTGAGCCTAATTTACAAATGGTTTGTTATCATTTAATTGCCTTTTTTATTAATTTCGTTTATTGATTTTGTACCAAAATAAATACATGAAAACGAAAACATCCGATTGATGTAGTCATGAGAGGTTATCAATATTATTGTAGATGGATTAAGAGTTATTTTAAAAATCAAATGGCAAAAAGTTCGAAGATATTCTTGGCGATGAATTGAAATAATATAAAAACAATGTTCTCAGTTACTTTACGTGGAAAAATCTTTTTTTATGAAACCGAAATCTTAAAATTATTCGTATTTTGACAAATCAATCTTTGTGATTTTAATGAATTTTCTAATCAATCTAAATACTGTAGAACATGTCTTTCCACATTCTTCAGACAAAAATAATGATTTTGGTTGATTTTGGATGATATAAAGCCATCGTTGTGCGACTGAGCCAATCTAAAATTACCAATACTGAAAATATTTCCCTGTGTCCGATTTTGAGCCTAATTTACAAATGGTTTGTTATCATTTAATTGCCTTTTTTATTAATTTCGTTTATTGATTTTGTACCAAAATAAATACATGAAAACGAAAACATCCGATTGATGTAGTCATGAGAGGTTATCAATATTATTGTAGATGGATTAAGAGTTATTTTAAAAATCAAATGGCAAAAAGTTCGAAGATATTCTTGGCGATGAATTGAAATAATATAAAACAATGTTCTCAGTTACTTTAGGTGGAAAAATCTTTATATTAAGAAACCGCAATATTAAAATATTAGTATTTTGACAAAGCAATCTTTGTGATTTTAATGCATTTTCTAATCAATCTAAATACTGTAGAACATGTCTTTCCACATTCTTCAGACAAAAATAATGATTTTGGTTGATTTTGGATGATATAAAGCCATCGTTGTGCGACTGAGCCAATCTAAATTACCAATACTGAAAATATTTCCCTGTGTCCGATTTTGAGCCTAATTTACAAATGGTTTGTTATCATTTAATTGCCTTTTTTATTAATTTCGTTTATTGATTTTGTACAAAAATAAATACATGAAAACGAAAACATCCGATTGATGTAGTCATGAGAGATGTCAATATTATTGTAGATGGATTAAGAGTTATTTTAAAAATCAAATGGCAAAAAGTTCGAAGATATTCTTGGCGATGAATTGAAAATAATATAAAAACAATATTCTCAGTCACTTTAAGTGGAAAAATCTTTATATTAAGAAACCGCAATATTAAAAATATTAGTATTTTCACAAAGCAATCTTTGTGATTTTAATGCATTTTCTAATCAATCTAAATACTGTAGAACATGTCTTTCCACATTCTTCAGACAAAAATAATGATTTTGGTTGATTTTGGATGATATAAAGCCATCGTTGTGCGACTGAGCCAATCTAAATTACCAATACTGAAAATATTTCCCTGTGTCCGATTTTGAGCCTAATTTACAAATGGTTTGTTATCATTTAATTGCCTTTTTTATTAATTTCGTTTATTGATTTTGTACCAAAATAAATACATGAAAACGAAAACATCCGATTGATGTAGTCATGAGAGGTTATCAATATTATTGTAGATGGAGTAAGAGTTATTTTAAAAATCAAATGGCAAAAAGTTCAAAGATATTATTGGCGATGAATTGAAAATAATATAAAAACAATGTTCTCAGTTACTTTACGTGGAAAAATCTTTTTTTATGAAACCGAAATCTTAAAATATTCGTATTTTGACAAATCAATCTTTGTGATTTTAATGAATTTTCTAATCAATCTAAATACTGTAGAACATGTCTTTCCACATTCTTCAGACAAAAATAATGATTTTGGTTGATTTTGGATGATATAAAGCCATCGTTGTGCGACTGAGCCAATCTAAATTACCAATACTGAAAATATTTCCCTGTGTCCGATTTTGAGCCTAATTTACAAATGGTTTGTTATCATTTAATTGCCTTTTTTATTAATTTCGTTTATTGATTTTGTACCAAAATAAATACATGAAAACGAAAACATCCGATTGATGTAGTCATGAGAGGTTATCAATATTATTGTAGATGGATTAAGAGTTATTTTAAAAATCAAATGGCAAAAAGTTCGAAGATATTCTTGGCGATGAATTGAAATAATATAAAAACAATGTTCTCAGTTACTTTAGGTGGAAAAATCTTTATATTAAGAAACCGCAATATTAAAAATATTAGTATTTTGACAAAGCAATCTTTGTGATTTTAATGCATTTTCTAATCAATCTAAATACTGTAGAACATGTCTTTCCACATTCTTCAGACAAAAATAATGATTTTGGTTGATTTTGGATGATATAAAGCCATCGTTGTGCGACTGAGCCAATCTAAAATTACCAATACTGAAAATATTTCCCTGTGTCCGATTTTGAGCCTAATTTACAAATGGTTTGTTATCATTTAATTGCCTTTTTTATTAATTTCGTTTATTGATTTTGTACCAAAATAAATACATGAAAACGAAAACATCCGATTGATGTAGTCATGAGAGGTTGTCAATATTATTGTAGATGGATTAAGAGTTATTTTAAAAATCAAATGGCAAAAAGTTCGAAGATATTCTTGGCGATGAATTGAAATAATATAAAAACAATGTTCTCAGTTACTTTAGGTGGAAAAATCTTTATATTAATGAAACCGCAATCTTAAAAATATTAGTATTTTGACAAAGCAATCTTTGTGATTTTAATGCATTTTCTAATCAATCTAAATACTGTAGAACATGTCTTTCCACATTCTTCAGACAAAAATAATGATTTTGGTTGATTTTGGATGATATAAAGCCATCGTTGTGCGACTGAGCCAATCTAAATTACCAATACTGAAAATATTTCCCTGTGTCCGATTTTGAGCCTAATTTACAAATGGTTTGTTATCATTTAATTGCCTTTTTTATTAATTTCGTTTATTGATTTTGTACCAAAATAAATACATGAAAACGAAAACATCCGATTGATGTAGTCATGAGAGGTTGTCAATATTATTGTAGATGGATTAAGAGTTATTTTAAAAATCAAATGGCAAAAAGCTGGTAAGATATTCTTGGCCGATGAATTGAAAATAATATAAAAACAATGTTCTCAGTTACTTTACGTGGAAAAATCTTTTTTTTATGAAACCGAAATCTTAAAATTATTCGTATTTTGACAAAGCAATCTTTGTGATTTTAATGCATTTTCTAATCAATCTAAATACTGTAGAACATGTCTTTCCACATTCTTCAGACAAAAATAATGATTTTGGATGATTTGGATGATATAAGGCCATCTCTGTGCGACTGAGGCCTTTCTAAAATTCCCGATACTCAAAATATATCCCTGTGTCCGATTTTGAGCCTAATTTACAAATGGTTTGTTATCATTTAATTGCCTTTTTTTATTAATTTCGTTTATTGATTTTGTACCAAAATAAATACATGAAAACGAAAACATCCGATTGATGTAGTCATGAGAGGTTATCAATATTATTGTAGATGGATTAAGAGTTATTTTAAAAATCAAATGGCAAAAAGTTCAAAGATATTCTTGGCGATGAATTGAAATAATATAAAAACAATGTTCTCAGTTACTTTAGTGGAAAAATCTTTTTTTTATGAAACCGAAATCTTAAAATTATTCGTATTTTGACAAATCAATCTTTGTGATATTAATGAATTTTCTAATCAATCTAAATACTGTAGAACATGTCTTTCCACATTCTTCAGACAAAAATAATGATTTTGGTTGATTTTGGATGATATAAAGCCATCATTAGTGCGACTGAGCCAATCTAAAATTACCAATACTGAAAATATTTCCCTGTGTCCGATTTTGAGCCTAATTTACAAATGGTTTGTTATCATTTAATTGTCCTTTTTTATTAATTTCGTTTATTGATTTTGTACCAAAATAAATACATGAAAACGAAAACATCCGATTGATGTAGTCATGAGAGGTTGTCAATATTATTGTAGATGGATTAAGAGTTATTTTAAAAATCAAATGGCAAAAGTTCGAAGATATTATTGGCGATGAATTGAAAATAATATAAAAACAATGTTCTCAGTTACTTTACGTGGAAAAATCTTTTTATTATGAAACCGGAATCTTAAAATATTCGTATTTTGACAAATCAATCTTTGTGATTTTAATGCATTTTCTAATCAATCTAAATACTGTAGACATGTCTTTCCACATGCTTCAGACAAAATAATGATTTTGGATGATTTGGGATGATATAAGGCCATCTCTGTGCGACTGAGGCTTTCTAAAATTCCCGATACTCAAAATATATCCCTGTGTCCGATTTTGAGCCTAATTTACAAATGGTTTGTTATCATTTAATTGCCTTTTTTATTAATTTCGTTTATTGATTTTGTACCAAAATAAATACATGAAAACGAAAAATCCGATTGATGTAGTCATGAGAGGTTGATCAATATTATTGTAGATGGATTAAGAGTTATTTTAAAAATCAAATGGCAAAAAGCTTCGAAGATATTCTTGGCGATGAATTGAAAATAATATAAAAACAATGTTCTCAGTTACTTTAGGTGGAAAAATCTTTATATTAGAAACCGCAATATTAAAATATTAGTATTTTGACAAAGCAATCTTTGTGATTTTAATGAATTTTTTAATCAATCTAAATACTGTAGAACATGTCTTTCCACATTCTTCAGACAAAAATAATGATTTTGGTTGATTTTGGATGATATAAGCCATCGTTGTGCGACTGAGCCAATCTAAAATTACCAATACTGAAAATATTTCCCTGTGTCCGATTTTGAGCCTAATTTACAAATGGTTTGTTATCATTTAATTGCCTTTTTTATTAATTTCGTTTATTGATTTTGTACCAAAATAAATACATGAAAACGAAACATCCGATTGATGTAGTCATGAGAGGTTGTCAATATTATTGTAGATGGATTAAGAGTTATTTAAAAATCAAATGGCAAAAGTTCGAAGATATTCTTGGCGATGAATTGAAATAATATAAAAACAATGTTCTCAGTTACTTTACGTGGAAAAATTTTTTTTATGAAACCGGAATCTTAAAAATATTCGTATTTTGACAAATCAATCTTTGTGATTTTAATGCATTTTCTAATCAATCTAAATACTGTAGGACATGTCTTTCCACATTCTTCAGACAAAAATAATGATTTTGGATGATTTGGGATGATATAAGGCCATCTCTGTGCGACTGAGGCTTTCTAAAATTCCCGATACTCAAAATATATCCCTGTGTCCGATTTTGAGCCTAATTTACAAATGGTTTGTTATCATTTAATTGCCTTTTTATTAATTTCGTTTATTGATTTTGTACAAAAATAAATACATGAAAACGAAAATTCGATTGATGTAGTCATGAGAGGTTGTCAATATTATTGTAGATGGATTAAGAGTTATTTAAAAATCAAATGGCAAAAAGTTGGAAGATATTCTTGGCGATGAATTGAAAATAATAAAAAAATGTTCTCAGTTACTTTACGTGGAAAAATCTTTATATTAAGAAACCGCAATATTAAAAATATTCGTATTTTGACAAATCAATCTTTGTGATTTTAATGCATTTTCTAATCAATCTAAATACTGTAGAACATGTCTTTCCACATTCTTCAGACAAAAATAATGATTTGGTTGATTTTGGATGATATAAAGCCATCGTTGTGCGACTGAGCCAATCTAAAATTACCAATACTGAAAATATTTCCCTGTGTCCGATTTTGAGCCTAATTTACAAATGGTTTGTTATCATTTAATTGCCTTTTTTATTAATTTCGTTTATTGATTTTGTACCAAAATAAATACATGAAAACGAAAACATCCGATTGATGTAGTCATGAGAGGTTGTCAATATTATTGTAGATGGATTAAGAGTTATTTTAAAAATCAAATGGCAAAAAGTTCAAAGATATTATTGGCGATGAATTGAAAATAATATAAAAAATGTTCTCATTACTTTACGTGAAAAAATCTTTTTATTATGAAACCGAAATCTTAAAAATATTCGTATTTTGACAAATCAATCTTTGTGATTTTAATGCATTTTCTAATCAATCTAAATACTGTAGGACATGTCTTTCCACATGCTTCAGACAAAAATAATGATTTTGGATGATTTGGGATGATATAAGGCCATCTCTGTGCGACTGAGGCTTTCTAAAATTCCCGATACTCAAAATATATCCCTGTGTCCGATTTTGAGCCTAATTTACAAATGGTTTGTTATCATTTAATTGCCTTTTTATTAATTTCGTTTATTGATTTTGTACAAAATAATACATGAAAACGAAAACATCCGATTGATGTAGTCATGAGAGGTTGTCAATATTATTGTAGATGGATTAAGAGTTATTTTAAAATCAAATGGCAAAAATTGGTAGATATTCTTGGCGATGAATTGAAAATAATATAAAAACAATGTTCTCAGTTACTTTACGTGGAAAAATCTTTTATTATGAAACCGCAATCTTAAAAATATTCGTATTTTGACAAAGCAATCTTTGTGATTTTAATGCATTTTCTAATCAATCTAAATACTGTAGAACATGTCTTTCCACATTCTTCAGACAAAAATAATGATTTTGGTTGATTTGGGATGATATAAAGCCATCTTGTGCGACTGAGGCTTTCTAAAATTACCAATACTGAAAATATTTCCCTGTGTCCGATTTTGAGCCTAATTACAAATGGTTTGTTATCATTTAATTGCCTTTTTTATTAATTTCGTTTATTGATTTTGTACAAATAAATACATGAAAACGAAAACATCCGATTGATGTAGTCATGAGAGGTTGTCAATATTATTGTAGATGGATTAAGAGTTATTTTAAAAATCAAATGGCAAAAAGTTCAAAGATATTCTTGGCGATGAATTGAAAATATAAAAAAATGTTCTCAGTTACTTTACGTGGAAAAATCTTTTTTTATGAAACCGAAATCTTAAAATTATTCGTATTTTGACAAAGCAATCTTTGTGATTTTAATGCATTTTTTCTAATCAATCTAAATACTGTAGAACATGTCTTTCCACATTCTTCAGACAAAAATAATGATTTTGGATGATTTGGGATGATATAAGGCCATCTCTGTGCGACTGAGGCTTTCTAAAATTCCCGATACTCAAAATATTCCCTGTGTCCGATTTTGAGCCTAATTTACAAATGGTTTGTTATCATTTAATTGCCTTTTTTATTAATTTCGTTATTGATTTTGTACCAAAATAAATACATGAAAACGAAAACATCCGATTGATGTAGTCATGAGAGGTTGTCAATATTATTGTAGATGGATTAAGAGTTATTTTAAAAATCAAATGGCAAAAAGTTCAAAGATATTATTGGCGATGAATTGAAATAATATAAAAACAATGTTCTCAGTTACTTTACGTGGAAAAATCTTTTTTTTATGAAACCGAAATCTTAAATTATTCGTATTTTGACAATCAATCTTTGTGATTTTAATGCATTTTCTAATCAATCTAAATACTGTAGAACATGTCTTTCCACATTCTTCAGACAAAATAATGATTTTGGTTGATTTTGGATGATATAAAGCCATCGTCTGTGCGACTGAGCTTCTAAATTACCAATACTCAAAATATTTCCCTGTGTCCGATTTTGAGCCTAATTTACAAATGGTTTGTTATCATTTAATTGCCTTTTTATTAATTTCGTTTATTGATTTTGTACCAAAATAAATACATGAAAACGAAAACATCCGATTGATGTAGTCATGAGAGGTTGTCAATATTATTGTAGATGGATTAAGAGTTATTTTAAAAATCAAATGGCAAAAAGTTCAAAGATATTATTGGCGATGAATTGAAATAATATAAAAACAATGTTCTCATTACTTTACGTGGAAAAATCTTTTTATTATGAAACCGAAATCTTAAAATATTCGTATTTTGACAAATCAATCTTTGTGATTTTAATGCATTTTCTAATCAATCTAAATACTGTAGGACATGTCTTTCCACATGCTTCAGACAAAAATAATGATTTTGGATGATTTGGGATGATATAAGGCCATCTCTGTGCGACTGAGGCTTTCTAAAATTCCCGATACTCAAAATATATCCCTGTGTCCGATTTTGAGCCTAATTTACAAATGGTTTGTTATCATTTAATTGCCTTTTTTATTAATTTCGTTTATTTTTGTACAAAAATAAATACATGAAAACGAAAACATCGATTGATGTAGTCATGAGAGGTTGTCAATATTATTGTAGATGGATTAAGAGTTATTTTAAAAATCAAATGGCAAAAGTTGGTAGATATTCTTGGCGATGAATTGAAAATAATATAAAACAATGTTCTCAGTTACTTTACGTGGAAAAATCTTTATTTAAGAAACCGCAATATTAAAAATTAGTATTTTGACAAAGCAATCTTTGTGATTTTAATGCATTTTCTAATCAATCTAAATACTGTAGAACATGTCTTTCCACATTCTTCAGACAAAAATAATGATTTTGGTTGATTTTGGATGATATAAGGCCATCGTTGTGCGACTGAGCCTTTCTAAAATTACCATACTGAAAATATATCCCTGTGTCCGATTTTGAGCCTAATTTACAAATGGTTTGTTATCATTTAATTGCCTTTTTTATTAATTTCGTTTATTGATTTTGTACCAAAATAAATACATGAAAACGAAAACATCCGATGATGTAGTCATGAGAGGTTATCAATATTATTGTAGATGGATTAAGAGTTATTTTAAAAATCAAATGGCAAAAAGTTCAAGATATTCTTGGCGATGAATTGAAATAATATAAAAACAATGTTCTCAGTTACTTTACGTGGAAAAATCTTTTTTTTATGAAACCGGAATCTTAAAAATATTCGTATTTTGACAAATCAATCTTTGTGATTTTAATGCATTTTCTAATCAATCTAAATACTGTAGGACATGTCTTTCCACATGCTTCAGACAAAATAATGATTTTGGATGATTTGGGATGATATAAGGCCATCTCTGTGCGACTGAGGCTTTCTAAAATTCCCGATACTCAAATATATCCCTGTGTCCGATTTTGAGCCTAATTTACAAATGGTTTGTTATCATTTAATTGCCTTTTTTATTAATTTCGTTTATTGATTTTGTACAAAATAAATACATGAAAACGAAATTTATTCGATTGATGTAGTCATGAGAGGTTGTCAATATTATTGTAGATGGATTAAGAGTATTTTAAAATCAAATGGCAAAAGTTGGTAAGATATTCTTGGCGATGAATTGAAATAATATAAAAACAATGTTCTCAGTTACTTTAGGTGGAAAAATCTTTTTTTAAGAAACCGCAATATTAAAATATTCGTATTTTGACAAAGCAATCTTTGTGATTTTAATGCATTTTCTAATCAATCTAAATACTGTAGAACATGTCTTTCCACATTCTTCAGACAAAAATAATGATTTTGGATTTTTGGATGATATAAAGCCATCGTTGTGCGACTGAGCCAATCTAAAATTACCAATACTGAAAATATATCCCTGTGTCGATTTTGAGCCTAATTTACAAATGGTTTGTTATCATTTAATTGCCTTTTTTATTAATTTCGTTTATTGATTTTGTACAAAAATAAATACATGAAAACGAAAACATCCGATTGATGTAGTCATGAGAGGTTGTCAATATTATTGTAGATGGATTAAGAGTTATTTTAAAAATCAAATGGCAAAAAGTTCAAAGATATTCTTGGCGATGAATTGAAAATAATAAAAACAATGTTCTCAGTTACTTTACGTGGAAAAATCTTTTTATTAAGAAACCGAAATCTTAAAATATTCGTATTTTGACAAAGCAATCTTTGTGATTTTAATGCATTTTCTAATCAATCTATAATACTGTAGAACATGTCTTTCCACATTCTTCAGACAAAAATAATGATTTTGGTTGATTTGGGATGATATAAAGCCATCTTGTGCGACTGAGGCTTTCTAAAATTCCCGATACTCAAAATATATCCCTGTGTCCGATTTTGAGCCTAATTTACAAATGGTTTGTTATCATTTAATTGCCTTTTTATTAATTTCGTTTATGATTTTGTACCAAAATAAATACATGAAAACGAAAACATCCGATTGATGTAGTCATGAGAGGTTGTCAATATTATTGTAGATGGATTAAGAGTTATTTTAAAAATCAAATGGCAAAAAGTTCAAAGATATTATTGGCGATGAATTGAAAATAATAAAAAACAATGTTCTCAGTTACTTTACGTGGAAAAAACCTTTTTATTATGAAACCGAATCTTAAAATATTCGTATTTTGACAAATCAATCTTTGTGATTTTAATGCATTTTCTAATCAATCTAAATACTGTAGGACATGTCTTTCCACATGCTTCAGACAAAAATAATGATTTTGGATGATTTGGGATGATATAAGGCCATCTCTGTGCGACTGAGGCTTTCTAAAATTCCCGATACTCAAATATATCCCTGTGTCCGATTTTGAGCCTAATTTACAAATGGTTTGTTATCATTTAATTGCCTTTTTTATTAATTTCGTTTATTGATTTTGTACCAAAATAAATACATGAAAACGAAAACATTCGATTGATGTAGTCATGAGAGTTGTCAATATTATTGTAGATGGATTAAGAGTTATTTTAAAAATCAAATGGCAAAAAGTTCAAGATATTCTTGCGATGATTGAAAATAATATAAAAACAATGTTCTCAGTTACTTTACGTGGAAAATCTTTTTTTTTAAGAAACCGCAATCTTAAAATATTCGTATTTTGACAAAGCAATCTTTGTGATTTTAATGATTTTCTAATCAATCTAAATACTGTAGAACATGTCTTTCCACATTCTTCAGACAAAAATAATGATTTTGATGATTTTGGATGATATAAGGCCATCTCTGTGCGACTGAGCCTTTCTAAATTACCGATACTGAAAATATTTCCCTGTGTCCGATTTTGAGCCTAATTTACAAATGGTTTGTTATCATTTAATTGCCTTTTTTATTAATTTCGTTTATTGATTTTGTACCAAAATAAATACATGAAAACGAAAACATCCGATTGATGTAGTCATGAGAGGTTGTCAATATTATTGTAGATGGATTAAGAGTTATTTTAAAAATCAAATGGCAAAAAGTTCGAAGATATTCTTGGCGATGAATTGAAATAATATAAAAACAATGTTCTCAGTTACTTTACGTGGAAAAATCTTTTTTTATGAAACCGGAATCTTAAAAATATTCGTATTTTGACAAATCAATCTTTGTGATTTTAATGCATTTCTAATCAATCTAAATACTGTAGGACATGTCTTTCCACATGCTTCAGACAAAATAATGATTTTGGATGATTTGGGATGATATAAGGCCATCTCTGTGCGACTGAGGCTTTCTAAAATTCCCGATACTCAAAATATATCCCTGTGTCCGATTTTGAGCCTAATTTACAAATGGTTTGTTATCATTTAATTGCCTTTTTTATTAATTTCGTTTATTGATTTTGTACCAAAATAAATACATGAAAACGAAAACATCCGATTGATGTAGTCATGAGAGGTTGTCAATATTATTGTAGATGGATTAAGAGTTATTTTAAAAATCAAATGGCAAAAAGTTCAAAGATATTATTGGCGATGAATTGAAAGTAATATAAAAACAATGTTCTCAGTTACTTTAGGTGGAAAATCTTTATATTAAGAAACCGCAATATTAAAATATTAGTATTTTGACAAAGCAATCTTTGTGTTTTAATGCATTTTCTAATCAATCTAAATACTGTAGAACATGTCTTTCACATTCTTCAGACAAAAAAATGATTTTGGTTGATTTGGGATATATAAGCCATCGTTGTGCGACTGAGCTTTCTAAAATTACCATACTGAAAATATTTCCCTGTGTCCGATTTTGAGCCTAATTTACAAATGGTTTGTTATCATTTAATTGCCTTTTTTATTAATTTCGTTTATTGATTTTGTACAAAATAAATACATGAAAACGAAAACATCCGATTGATGTAGTCATGAGAGGTTGTCAATATTATTGTAGATGGATTAAGAGTTATTTTAAAATCAAATGGCAAAAAGTTCAAGATATTATTGGCGATGAATTGAAATAATATAAAACAATGTTCTCAGTTACTTTACGTGGAAAAATCTTTTTTTATGAAACCGAAATCTTAAAATTATTCGTATTTTGACAAATCAATCTTTGTGATTTTAATGCATTTTCTAATCAATCTAAATACTGTAGGACATGTCTTTCCACTGCTTCAGACAATAATGATTTTGGATGATTTGGGATGATATAAGCCATCTCTGTGCGACTGAGGCTTTCTAAAATTCCCGATACTCAAAATATATCC